>JASCZW010003517.1:0-27711 GCA_034211315.2 Aedes japonicus
GACGCTTCGTTCAGTTACGTGTTATCCGGAAGGAGACAATCACGGGAGCTCGCTACTTTGAACCAAGAATCGAAAGAAAAATGGCCACAGGACCAGCAAAGATGCGACAAATTCATTTTGCTGCATGACAACGCTTGGTGCGCATTTTATCGAGCCATTAAACCTTCCTAGAAACACTACAATGGGACATCCTTCACTATCATATTCTCCCACTCTAAAACTGCTTCCAATTACCACCTTTTCCGATCGATGACACATGCCCTGGCTGAGCAGCGATTCCATTCTTACGACGAGGACAAAAACTGGGTCCTCTTTTCAACAATACTTTCAAAAATAAATATGTAATCAATTTTTCACAATAAAGTCTCAAGTTTTGGTAAAAAACGGATGTTTTCCATTTGCACACGTGATAGAAAAGACTAGAACAATAGGTTTGTGGTTATTGGCTCCGCAAAGTGTTACACTGAGCCTTACAAACAAACTAATTAAAACAAAAAAGAATAGGTTTGCCCTGAATTTGAGCAAAAGACGCTGTTATTATCAATTCATTATTTTTAAACCTTTTTTAGTGCAATACTTTGTTAGAGAATCCTACCAATTTCAATTAAATTCTGACAACTAAGTTTCTTTAACTTCTTCAATTTAATTCTGACAATTCAATTTCTTTAACTATGATTTTCTAAACAAATTTATAATGATTGCCCTGCCCTTCGGTTCAGGAAGGGGTATGGATGCGTTCTGCCGAGTTGGTCGCGGCAGATTTAATGTGTGAATAGGCGGCCACATCAACGTTCAAAAGTGCCTGAACCAAATGGACAGCTTGTAATGATCACTTGATCATTGGGGGATCATTGCCTTGATATTCATAGTGCATAGGCCAGAGACCAACATAGGCCTAAGTCAGCTCTTCAAAAGCAGAAACATCAAGACAACACAGTGCAATTTTACTTTCAGCCAAATTTTCTAACACAAGGTAAGCAATCATATGACCACTACAAAATATACTAAATATCCATGACATAGTATATAACGGGGAAAGCGAGGGACCATCAGGGCACCCAAGTGAAACAATTTGGAAAGGGAGTGTTCGCTACCGACACGGGACTACCTCCTCCCTATGGTTAACATTTCGCGGAACAAAGCGCAGGCTTTTCGACCCTCATCTATTGAGTTTATTCGCTCAATCGAGGGGTCACCTCGAAGAGCTGTGGATGCGGAACTTGTTTCGGAAGGATATTCTCATCCCTATATTCGCGGTTTTGGGGAGGTGTCTCTGTTTACGGGCCCGTCCAAAACGTTGTTGGTCCTTCATACAAGCGCTTGTTGATCAAAAACAATAATACAAGCCTGAACAAATTGTTTTTCAGATTATTTCCCTGCTATGGAATGTTTCCTTGCTACAATAGATGGTAGTATCTCATCATCACCATCATCAAACAAATTAATAATGATTACTAGAATTGTAGGAGTAAATTCTTAATTTTTGCACTATGGGTATAGTAAATTTCCTTGAAAGATATTTTCGGAGTTAGTTTTAAGATTGCATTGAGTATATTTCTCGAGTTACACCAGAAAAGGGCGAATAGTCTACAATTAAATTTCATCATCGCATCAGTTTCTCGCACGCTTGGTGTCTTTGAACGGAAGCTACTTCTACGGAGGAGTGCAAATGGAAGACGGGACGTGAAGGAGGCGAATGAACCACGAATTGCATCTGGTTCCTCAGATCCTCCTTTTCCGATCGACAGCACTAAAATCGGCCGACTAAGATGCGCTGGGCATGTCGTAAGAATGTCGGACGACAGCCCTGTTAAAATGGTTCTAGAAAACGAACCAAAAGTACAAGAAGCAGAAGCACGCAACGAACAAGGTGCATCGATCAAGTAGAAGGCGACCTGCGGACTCTCCGCAGACAACGAGGCTGGCGATGTACAGCTATGGCCCGATTACAGCAGAGGCCACACCGACTTTTGTCTGATTGGTAAGGCAAGTAATCAGTTTCTTGTACATTTTTTGGAAAGGTCATCATAATTTGGTCTGTTTTATGAGCTTCCGGATCCGGTTATATGGTTACCAGATGGCCCATACTTTCACATACGACGCACACGGCTACAAGTATTGCAAAATTTTTGGGTCGTTCTGACTCTTTTTCGCCAAAATAGAGTCAGTCACGTTTGAGTGAACGAAGCTGGGATTGGCAGGCGGACAAATCAAAAACATCCATCTGATTTTTGTCGATGGTTTTGATTTGTCGACTTGTCAGTTGCATTTCCTCGGGTTTGGGTAACTCCATCTTTAAGAAAGCCAGGGTATAAAATGCGTTGAGATCTTTTCAGCCTTACAAATCTGCAGGAATGGACAGGGATTATTTCCAGCATTACTTCAAAACGGCGAAGCAGTGTTGATCTCGCCATTAATTGAGATTTTTTAAGGCAAGTTTAAGACTCAACCATATTCCAACTTCACGGACACAAGTAAAAGTTATCTTCATACCTAAAGTAGGAAAGCGAGACAAGGCGCATCCTAAATCATACAGACCCATTAGTTTTCATCAGTCCTATTAAAGACTACGGAAACAGTGTTGAATGATTATATCAATTCAAATTACATGACCAAGCATCCACTATCTGGGTTCAGTTTGCTTACCAGTCTGGTAAGTCAACAGATTACGAGCACTGCATATTGTGGTTTCAAAGGTAGGAAAAGCTCTATCGGTCAAAGAAATGGCACTTTGCTCTTTCTTATGAATATTGAAGGAGCTTTCGACAACGCTTCCTATTCATCTATGGCTCGTGCCATGATGAAAGGAACTTTGGCATGAACATAATTAACTGGGTTCATACCACGTGCTCACTTCAGAGCTGGGAAGTTCGTCTATTACAGTACGGGCAACGAAAGGTTGTCCCCAAGGAGGAGTCCTCTCACCACTAATGTGGTCCTTGAGTTGTAGACGATCTTCTAAGAAGCTTAGAGGAACAAGGTTTCGAGGTTGTGGGTTTTGCAGATGATATAGTCATTATAGTGAGGGGTAAATTTGACAACATCATTTCTGAAAGAATGCAATGGGCCCTAAAAACTTACCCAGTCTTGGTGTATCAAGAGAGGGCCTTAGCATTAATCCAGCAAAAGTAGTAATTGTAGCTCTCACTAGGAAAAGGAAGTTTAGTCTAAAAGCGTTCCAGCTAGGAGGATTAAAGATCCATCTTAGTGAACAGGTTAAATACTTAGGAGTGATACTGGATGCCATACTGAACTGGAATGCTCATCTTGAGTGTGTGATCGGTAAGGCAACCAGTGCTTTCTGGATATGCTCAAAAACATTTGGCAGAAAATGGGGTCTAAGACCAAAAATGATAATGTGGATTTATACATCCATAATACGTCCAAAAGTAACGTTTGCTTCCCTTGTGTGGTGGTCTAAAACAAAAGAGGCTACTGCACAGAAAAAGCTTACAAAACTGCAACGGCTAGTATCCATTGCTACAACGGGAGCGATGCACAGCACTCCATCAAATGCGCTGAATGCAATTCTAAATCTGCTGCCTTGCACGAATACGTGCAACTAGAAGCGGAAAAGAGTATGCTTAGACTTAAACGGTTGAAAACTTTCATGTCTGGTGACTTAGTCGGTCACCTGAGCATTTCACAAAGTTTTCAAAATGGGCCAGTGATGTATATGAATGGAGACTGGATGAAACCTGTGGAAAACCATGACATCCCTTGCAACATATGGGAAACGTCACGTATAGATTGGGAAGTCGGAGGTAGCACTGTTCGTCATGGCTCCATACAATTCTTCACAGATGGCTCAAAAATTGGAACAAAAACGGGAGCAGGAATCTTCGGCCCTGGGGTAGAAATCTCAGTGGCGATGGGAAACTATCCAACGGTTTTCCAAGCGGAGATCTTTGCTATAATAAAATTTGTTAACGTTTGTCCGAAGAGAGAATATAGATATGCAATTATTTGTATTTTTATAGACAGCCAAGCGGCACTCAAAGCGTTAAGTAATTATAAATGTACATCCAAACTTGTCTGGGAATGCATTCTTTCACTGCGAAAGGTGTGCCAAGAGAAGTCGGTAAATTTATTCTGGGTTCCGGGGCACTGTGGCATTGAAGGCAATGAAAGGGCAGACGAGCTTGCTAAACAAGGTTCAAATGCACAGTTTATTGGCCCAGAACCATTCTGCGGTATATCATACTGTGCCATAAAAATGGAATTAAAATCTTGGGAAGAGCAAAGGGTGATGACCAATTGGTTGGTCACCACAAAGTGTTCTCAAGCGAAAAGGTTTATAATTCCAAATGTTACAATTAGAAAAAAGCTTCTGGAGCTCAATAAGCTAGTTCTTTGTACCTATACTGGCCTAGTAACCGGACATTGCCCGATTAGATATCATTTGAAAAACATTGGCCAGGTTCAGAATGATATCTGTAGTTTCTTTAACATGGAACGTGAAACCTCGGAACATCTGCTTTGCAGTGGCTATATGCAACCTAAAGAAATTTGGACTGCAAATCCTGGGAAGGTGGTGGGTTCTATAAACTCAATTTTGCCTGACTGGGAGACGCGTCTTAGCCTGGTCACTAGACAAATGGTGATCTAGCTTTAAGATGCGAATTAGTATAGTAAACAGGGGTATACCACAAAAGTTCAACTCAGTGGACGCAGTGGTTCTACGCCCCAACAATAAAAAAAACTCCACTTTTCAAAAGAGTGGGTCTGGGAGGACTCAGAGTTGAGTAGAATTTGTGTTCTTGCATTCGAAACTCACGCTAGAATAATAAGCTGAGAGAAATGTGAAGATAAATTTGTAAATAGGAGAAGAGTTTCGAGTCAAAGAAATGATGAAATTTAAAGAAAAAATATTCTTTTGATATATTTTCTTTACCGATATTCGTTTCAGTGAATAACGCGACTGCCGCTGCACTTTGTATTCAGTTAGTTATAGAAAAGATCTCAGATGTGACCTTAAATATGCTAAAAACACAAACAGCGACAAGGATGTCCATGCTTGCCAACCAACTGTCCACCAAACTGCCCGCAGTTCCGCCAAATCGAAGAGTATAGAATAGAGAATAAATCACATCCAATCTGTTCCAAACAGATAAAAACTTGACAAGACACGGCGAGACTTGTGGGATTTATATTTCATATGAACGCCAGTCGAACCTCTTCCACCATGGTTGTTAATCGATAATATATGAAAACGACTTAAATAATAACATGAACTTAAGGGAAATACTCCAAGAATTTCATTATGTACAGCTTAACAGAGGCTCTACATTTCCCTTGGATTTTTTCTCTGAATTTTTCCAACAAATCAGCCGACTATCCCTTCGGAACAAAATTCAGAACATAAACGCACTGCAGTGAAAAGCACCCCACTCAGTTGAATATTCAAAACATTCCATCAACTTTTACAACCAATATGTTACGTCCGCTCCGATTGCCGAACACACACACATCAGACCAGATTTACGCGGAAATGAGAATCCAACAACTTTTGCGGTAACGATTGCCCGGGAACGACGTGACAACGTAAAGTTAAGAAGCATTATATTTCGCTTATCTCCACTCGGAACGAATCGCTGGAAACGATTTCCATCCGACACTGAACTCCGGTGGCTGTAATGCTTATGTTCCATAATGTAAACTGATCAAACGGGTGAAATAGGTAGGAAGCCGTCTTCCCTCAACGGTGTGACTGCGGAGAGCACAGGTGTACTAAATTGCTCTAAATCAGGTGCTTAAAAGAAGATTACGCCTCATACACGTGTTTAATGGAAGGCTGCTCTCTCAAGCTGCCGATGAGTTCGAAGCGTTCTCGATGTTTGGTTTTATGGTACGGGAAATAGCATGCAGCGAAATTGTTGACACTATCTCTAGGATATCTCCTAGTACTGGTTGCTGTTGGCAACGACGTGTGAACTTAGATTCAATGAACATTGGAAGTATCCGAGCAGCAACAGCATACTAAGTATCACGCTGGGGATAATTATCGAGTCAGTGACGTTGGATGGAAGCAATGAACTGCTGGAAGGACCAACTCCCCAGGATAGCAGACAATCCTGCTCTTGTAACCGATTCCCATTGTGGAAGTGTTCAACGAGGTTCACAATCCCGGTATCAGGTTCTAATATAAAATTGATTATAGATACAAACCCCTCGGTTGTAGTACATTCCGCTTGATGAGATACTCCGTTCATTCGCGTGCTGTTTTCCGCCAATTCACATCCCCCTTTACATTCTTAGAAAAGAGTTAAAAGGATTTCCATCGTCGTTTCCATCCATCCATTCAAAGTGATTGCTCGTGCTTTTGCTCACAGAGAACAACCTTACAGCCAGCCAGTGAACTCCAACTGGTGTGCTAATCGTTTCTAGAAATGGGATCGCTGATGCACTGCACACATGTTCGACGTGCTTCGTTCAATTATGCAGCCAGCAACGAGGGGGCACAGCGGGGGTGGTGATGGGATGAAATTACCTTGCAATGAGTTTTGACGTTGTTTTTCATCAACAATCTGTCGATGGGGACAGAGAAATCGACGTGTTGTTGCCCAGCATGTCATCTTTGCGGCCTTGGGGTTACTATCGGTAGCTACTGACTGATGAGGCATGAGCAGATGCAGCATCCCATCTATTAACATGAGATAATGAACCCAGGTGCTGCTGTGCATCTTTTTGTGATCTTCTGATTGGCTGATTCATTTTTGATAGGAATTGTTCGAAGCTCCGAGATCAACAACAGCTAAAACCACAATAAATGTACCACACGACATTGGACCATTCTATCAGTTCTATTGGACATGATCCATCAAAATCAGGCAAAATTGAAAATACTCAAAAATGAGTGAACTGTGTGTGAGTGTCGAAAATTCACCAACGTCTATAGAATTCTGTTCGTTTACTTGTCATTCCAAACGCAGTTGTGGATAGGTTCAATTTTGGTTGGACGGGGTGGACCATAACCAAGTTTGGATAGTTTATAAACAGTGTGTAGGTTATGTGATTTGTTTTTGGACTAGACGATAGGTTATAGTGGAAATTGCGAAGACTGTAAAACATATCGTTATTTGAAGGTAATTTTCGCCTTCTTGAAGGAGATATTTCACTTATAACATTTTAGTTGTTTATAACGTGAAATTAACGAATTTAAAGTTTAGAAAATTTTTACACTTCTGTCAACACTTGACTTACTTTAAAAATTATGATGATAGAATGAGACGCGATGAAGAGGATCAACGGAGATAGGCGTCTTTTCAAATGTCACGCAAGAACATGCCTTTTTTAATTCAAAATTTTGTTTTAAATCTTGTATCTAATATATTTACTGTTTTAACCAAAAATGCTTAACAGTGTGGTCATGCATTTTGCCTACTTAAAAAAAAAAAGAGCTCTTCCTCCAGTCATAATCAACAAAATGATCGTGTCTATGACAAAAGTCTTGCCAATATTCCAAGAGGTAAACTAGCTGTAGAACGCTATCAGAATGTATCGAAAACAAGGGTATGGGCCGCCGTTTCACGAAAAGGAAAACTTCCTCTTCTTTTCATAGAACCTAACATAAAAATCAACACGGAATATCACATCGAGCAGGTTTTGAATAACCATCTGCTTTCTCATGCTTCAACGCTGTATGGAAATACACCATACACTTAGCTCCAGCTCACAAGGCACAGAAGCGTGGTGCGCGGAAAATTTTGCCCGATTTCATAACAAACGAAGAATCGCATGCATCGTCATCGGATCTCAACCCATTTGACTACTTTGTTTGGGGTTATATGCTTCAACATATAGGCCCTACGAAAGGGCTTACTTTAGATCGATTCAAGAAAAATATTTTGTTGATATTTGGGACCAAATTTTTCAGGAAATCGTGAGTGCCAGCTGCGATGGGTTTACAAAGCGTTTGCGCAAAGTTATCAAGGAAAAGGGCAACAGATTCGAAATGAATTAATATGGTTTATTTCTAAAACATGTATCTATCAAATGAAAAATAAATGCTATGATTTGGTTGATTTGTTTGGCTGTAATCCCATTTTGTTTTAGTGACACCGATTGTGAGACACCCTGTATAGCTTTCCCTACACTGAGGCAAAAGAACTTAAGAATTTCGTAAGACATGACTCATGAAACAGGATGATTTTTATTTCATAAGCCACTTATGAATTGCTTATTCATCAATTATGCATTACATAGGCGTGACTTATGATTTCCAGAGCGTCGTTGAAGTCATCATTTTTAGTCAAAAATCAGTTTGGCAAAATGGCGGACCTTGTAAGTTTTGTATTAAACGAACAGCAGCTAATCGGAGTTATCGGTTGTGTGCATCGCACGGTTTCGGCAGGCAATCGACTTGCTACGTTGCATAAAAGTTCTTTTTTTGTGTGCACTGTTTTCGAATGACTTGCTTCGATTTGACACGGACCAAATTTGAGTGCGGCAGAGAAATGTAAGTATTTTCATCTAGTTTTTATTGCTTACCACCTTTATATGGGATTTTAATTGATTCCATTCAAAGCGTCTTCAACATTGTTTGCTGTGTAAAGACAGATTCTAGATTCTACTGGACGTAACCAGGCCCTTGAATAAACAGCAGGAATAATCGGAAGTCTAGTCGATGTAGCAATCAATCAGGTAATCTTTCCACCTAAGATGCCAGCATCAGTCAAGTAAACAACTCAGTGAACGAAATGAATAAACCGAATGTGAATGAAATGAATGAATGAATAAATTCTGTAAATCCGATTTCCATTTAATTAAAAAAAATAAAAATTCAAGAGTTTCAAATGATTAAGTATTTTACCAACAAGACCATTTATTTATCAAAGTGTCCATGATTTATATGGTGAATAAAATTTGATAAATTAACGATTTTTGCGATAAAAACATTCACATTCGAACTGTAAAATTGGTATATCATGCTTATGAAATTCATAACAAGTTTGCAATGGAATTCATAACTAAGCATTATGATTTTCATTATTAGATCCTTAAGTTATTCATAACACCTGAATATGGTTTTTATACGACAACTAATAACAATCTTAAGTGAAAACATTTTTACATTCCCCATCCCAGTCAAAAGTTAAACTTATGTTTTTCATAACAGATCCTTTTGTCGCAAGTTCATAAGCGATTCTTATAGAATTCTTAAGTTCTTTTGCCTCAGTGTATTCCCACCTGATTTCAAGGACGTGGATGACGCCATTATTGATTATTAAAAAATATTGAATCACTGAAACGTGTACAGAGAGAATTCAGTTGATTCATTGAGCAATTTCACTGATAGCAATGATTGAAACGTGCAGTCAGTCAAGCTAAGCTAAGCTTAGCTACCGAGAATTTAAGGCTCGGGCTGGTCCCGTCGTAGTCCCTCAAACATCTCTTTTGTGCATTTTCGTAACTAGTCCGGGGATGAGGTTCGAACTCAGCGTGAGAGGTATAGATGTTAATCACTCCACCAGGATCGCCCCCGATTTGATATCTACCATAAGAAGACGCAGGAAACCCTGGTCCCTCTTCAGTAGATATGATGGGAAATCTGTTTTGTGTACAGAACAAAAATTTGATCAAAAATTGTCGTTGGGAGCATCTAGTCTAAGAAGGTTAAGTGATGCTCCATTTCTCTTCAAACGGTTGGTTGGGACTCAAGCATTAACTTCAGTACTCCATCGTTGATGTCAACAGAAATTCGAAAACGAAAGTGGAGGTGAGTTGGCCACATACTAGGAAGGGGCGCAAACAAAAACATGCAAACAAGCGCTGGATTGGTACCAAGCAGGACACCTCAGCAACGGTAGACACCGGTTAGACATCGGGTCAAAAAGTCACTAACATGGAGTTGCGAAAATCTGTTGAGCTGGATGCATTACTTGTCAGTGACAGACGTAAATCGATTGCAGCGGTAAACGTGTCAACGGACGAGCAGACCGCTCCAGGACCAACAGTGGACCAACAACGACAGCAATTATTCGACGAACTAGCTTTTAACATGGAAGCAGCAGCAACACAATTCCAAAAGTTCAGTATTCCTACCGGCTAACAAGTGCAGTAAGAATTCTCAACGAGGATATCCTGCCACAGTACTTGGACGCGGTTGATAACCTTGAAAACCTGCAGTTCATAGTGTACTCTGCAGCTGTGGCTATTGTAAGAACGCTGGGATCACGGACGTATCCACAAGAAAACAACGAAGGGCGCGTGCACCCCAACGAACAAAAACCCGCATGGATGATGCGGTTGGAGAGCCGAATCACCATACTGCGGGCTAAAATTAACGATTAACGCAGTACAAGAGAGAAAACCTATCTGCGAGGATAGTTCGTCACGTTGCCGCAATTGTCAAGCCCGCCGAGCTCCGAGACCTCACTGAAGCTGATATTACTGAGGTCCTCGACACCCATGTATAGCGATTGAGCGATCTTGCTATACGGATGCGTCAGTATGGAGAAAGTTCGAAGCGGAAGGTGGAAAACCGAATTTTCAACACTAAAGAAAGAGAGTTTTACAACCGCATTCGAAAGAACAAAATAGACTACAATGAAGGACTTCCGGAGATTGGCTCAGTAATACATTTTTGGGCTAATCTATGGGAGAATCCCGTTTAACGTTCAACATGTGGTTGCAATAGGAAGAAGACAGGAGTAATGCAATTGGAAGCATGGTCGCCACCGTATTTGCTGCCCAGGATATTCGCGAGGCAACCCGGTATACCAGGAATTGGGCTGTACCAGGACCGCATTTCTGCACAACTACTGGTGTAAGAAGTTCTCCTCAATCCATGGACGAATGGCGGAGTGCTTCAATATGGTAGTAGAGGACCCCAGCGGCTGCCAGAATTCATTAGCAGAGGGATAACCCATCTTCCCAAGGATCACAACATGGCTAATCCACCCAGTATAGGCCAATAATATGCCTTTCAAGCCTGTACAAAGTACTCTCGTCAGTAATCAACAGAAAGGTACAAAACCATCGCGATGCGAACAATGTCATGACCGAAGAACAGAATGGCTGCCGGAAAAACACGCAAGGCTGCAAAGATGAGGTCATCATCAATGCAGTTATTGTAGACCAGGCTAGCCAGAAAAGGAGGAGAAACCTGAGCATGGCATATATCGACCACAAGAAGGTGTACGACTCAGTTCCTCACTCGTACCTCATCAAGGCACTGCAGTTGCACAAGGTAGATGGTGGAATCATCAGGCTATTACAGCATGCAATGGGCATGGGGAATACATGCCTTCACATTACTGACGGAGCAACGGCAACGGTGTTAAGATCCAGGACTCTCAGCATAAGAAGGGGAATTTTCCAAAGCGATACCTTAAGCACGTTGTGGTTTTGCCTTGCGATGAAGCCTCTTAGCAGAGCACTCAATCACTGCAACTATGGCTACCATTTGAAAAGTGGAGGAAGAGCTACCAATGTTACCCACACCTTCTACATGGACGACTTAAAGCTGTTTGCGGAAACAGTTACTGATATTTGGATGGAATTTGGAATCGATAAATGTCGAACAGTCAATTTTCTTCGGGGTAAAATGTCGGATACCGGTAGTTTCAGCATCAATTAACAGGAGGAGATTCGAAATATGGTTGAAGGCGAGGCCTACAAGTACCTTGGATTCCTGCAATTGAACGGGATTCACCATACAACGATCAAGAAGGAGATGCAGGAAAAGTTTCTGTATCGAGTCAACCGTGTTTTGAGGTCGTACCTGTCGGCAGACAACAAGATAAAGCCGATTAACACGTTTGCCGTGTCCCTGTTGACCTACAGCTTTGGAGTGATAAAGTGGACCAAAACTGACTTGGAGGCGATAGAACGAGCAGTACTAGTGGCGTTCACGCTATGTGTTTTCCAGTCCAGCAGTTGTGGATGTACTTCATAGAAAGCTAGCCCCGTCTACCGTACTGTTTGTGAAGCAGACGATGGGTTCAGCGCCCTCCATCTGGCGCAGGAGGACTATCAACTGGGCTGTGACCGAAAAACTATTGACGATAAAGTTGCATCGTGGAAGCTGAAGGAACTGCATGGGACGCATCCCCATCAGTTGGACCAATCACTTGTCGACAAAGTATCGTCAAATACGTGGCTGGTGCGAGGTGATCTCTTCTCAGAGACTGAAGGCTCCATGGTAGCCATCCAAGACCGGGCGACGAAAAATTATCGCAGGTTTTGCACGAAGAAGTAGAAGACCGTTGTAGAAAGTGCAACGCAGTAGGAGAGACGATTGAACATGTGGTTGCTGGCTGCCAAGCATTGGCAGAAGTAGCGTATCTCGGTCGTCACAACGATGTCGCCAAGATTGTGCACCAACAACTTGCCCTGAAGCACAATTTAATGCCAGACCCGGTTCTGGAAAATAGTTTCATGAAGCTGTACTGGGATCGCGAGATCCTAACGGATGTTCTCATCCGTGCCAATTGCCCTGACATTGTGATCTACGGCAAAAGGAAGAAGAGCGTAACCTTTATTGATGTCGCTGTACCGTTGGATTTCAACGCCCATTCAACGTTTTCTACAGAGATTACGAAATACCACGAATTTGCAGAGGAGTTGAGACAGCTGTGGCATTTGGAGGACGTCCGTATAGTTCCGGTAATAATCTCGGCGACCGGAATTATTCCCCGTACCCTTATACGTTCCCTTGAAGAGTTGGAGCTGCGAAAGAAACTGAACAGCATTCAAAAAGCAGTGATTCTTGGAATCTGTAGTATTGTCCGGTGGTTCCTGAATCACCATAACTAATCCATCCGAAGCAAACAAATTAGGATGTAAGTTTAAAAAACTAAGGAATTTATCCACCGACCCCCTAACCCCCTTTGGGAACCAGACGCCCGGGGGTAGGTTAAAGTTTCCAGCTATATGCTGAGAAGTACACAAAAATCGGATAATAATAATAATAATATTAATACTAATAATAATAATATTAATACTAATAAGAATAATATTAATATAAATAAGAATAATATTAATATATATAAGAATAATAAATAAGGCAAGAATTTTAATAAAACTGAAAATAATGATGATATCAAACAATAGATATGAGAATGAAAAAAATTCAGAATAATATAAATAGTTATATTAAAATTATTTTAACATATGCTGTATAAATAATTAAAACAATAACAAAAAGAAAAACATTTCTAATATCACTCTATTTTGAATGAACTAAATTATTGAAAAACATTGAAAATGAATCCTGAAGAGTGTGAGCTGTTTAGGGGAATACCTGTAACTAGAATATGAAAATAATGATAAGTATTTTTCATTTATTTCCGACTACCTTTTTTGCTTATCGTGACAGATACGCGTAAATCAACTACAATGTGCAGATTTCTTCAGTGTCGTGTATTAATACTCGACACGTATGAGTACCATGACACTGAAGAAGTCTGCACATTGTAGACGAAATACGTGTATCTGTCAAGATAAGCAACGAAGGAGTTGAAATTAAATGGAAAATACTATTCTTTCTTCTCATTTTCTAGTTATTTTTATGATAATTTATTAATTAATTATAATCCTTATAAAAACAGTTAACATATAATAATAATAATACTAAGGACATTAGAACAATTCTTAATTAATATATTATTAGGGAAAAGATATTATAAAATTTATACAAATAAGTTGAATATATGAAGAAATAGTCTGATTAGTTATTAAATAAAAGAAACAAATCGAAACAATGTTTATTGAACATATTTTCAAGAGAATAATAAAACAAAATGTAATATGTAAATCAAATAAAAAAACATCAATGAATAAGAGGATAGGAAAATATTCAAAAACTGAATAAATTAGTCGGTAAATTAATTAAAATATAATAATTTGAAATGTATAACGTAGTTGAAATGATAATATTAACCAAATTAGATATATAAATTCAAATTTTTTATACAAGCGAAACAGTTGGAGATAATCAGTAAGTTATTAAAAAAGAAGTCAATAAAGAAAGCCATAAGTCAATATTTTATTTTTTTACAAATAAAAAAGAAATTAAATAACGAGGCATACACAATAAAACAATCACCACATAGTTTCATTATTAAAGTAATAACCTAATGAAGAGATTAAAAACTGAACTATGGAGAAAGGTATTTTTATGTACTGGAAGAATTATTTTTATACTCCTTGTAATGGAATAGTAATAGTTTTCTAGTATTATAAAATAAATTAACCGACAAAACATAAATAAATTTCTCATGTATAAGTTTAATATGATGCATAAGAAATAAATTTACAAAATCAAAAGATGTATTTAAGAAATTTTGGAATAGTTGAACCGAAAACAAAAATTTAAATATAAAAAGAAAAACAGTAAACAAGAAATTAAAAAAAACCCAAGACAGATTGAACTATTTGAGTAAGATGTAATTTTAATTAAAAAAAATCAATTTAAAATTGAACACATAAATTAACCAACTATATGAAAAAATAATACATAATAATTGAATTGATAAATAAAAGAGTTTTTAAATAAACATATGATATATTAACACAATTTGTAAACAAAAACTTATCAAAAATGAACAGATACTAATCAATGAAACAACAGATAAATCAATAGGAAAACATATAAATAAACACATAAACATCGAAAACATATAAACAATTGATAAACAATCGATCACATAAACAAATGAATAAAGAAAAACAATAAAGCAGAAAAGAAAACTTAGTAATAAGATTAACTACAATACAACTAATCTACGCGGATGAACGTTGACTTGGGAGTCTTGTAATGCTAGAATTATGAGTATAGATCGGTACTTTAGTCCTGGTGATCCCTTTAAGGCAGCTGTGGCTATAACTATGTTCACGGTATGATCCATCAAGTTTAAAAAAAAAAATATAACTTGAATTAATAGAAATTTCTTATCTATAATAGTGATATTTTTGTCCTCAATGTTTGCATAAAACAAAGTGGTCAATCAAGTGTATTTCTATAAACAGGTATGTTAGCAAAAACGTGTGTTGCCTATTTCGAAGAAACACAGTTGTTCCGTGCTGTTTTGATCAGACCTCGCTAGCTATCATTCCGGACAAATAGCTCTGGAATGGAATACCAGCAACAATGTACCGTACCCAGGATAAGAACCTTCCAAACTTACCAAAGCTGGGCCAAATTGATATTTTTTTTGTGGTGGCCGAATCTCAAGAGAACGCAGAAAACAGTTAGAGAAGTGAAACAGTTCAACGCAAATTGGCGTTCAGCATCAAAATAAAACTATAATAGAAATTTGAATATGGAACTTGATATGAAAATTTGAAAACCTAATCTAAACAAATAAATTTCCTGTATTCTTTAGCCATTGAACTTCAACAGGAATTAAAGATTGATCATTTGTGTGATTTCCTTATCATGCTGCACCTTATCATGCTAAGCAAACTGTTGACCATGCCACCCTTTACATATGTTGAATTATGGAAATGATTTTCGTATTCTTTGAATAGTTTTTAATCAAAGCAGCAAGTTTCCATCTCTCTTGTCATTCACCGTCTATTCCTTCTTATCCCCACAGTTATGCGAGCCTCCTAAGTCTCAAATCTTTTAAAACTCTTCTCAAAACTTATCGTCAATCCGCCTTCGCTCGAACTTGCGCCTCCTACAGCGAAGGAGCCTCACAATTTCGCTGACAAAACGATCTCCCTTAAGCCAGACAACTTCAGCCTCCACCCGACCAAATATGATTTTCGACACTAACCTCGTTCCATCGCTTATACGAAAGTGCAAAGTAAGCTATTCACACGGTTCCTTGAGCCCCCCCTCCCCCCTTCGGTGCCCCCATACATCAACGAAAATAGTTCGTCTTTGCTTTGAAGGCTTAACTTGAAAACATGTTCGGAAGTGCAAGCGTCGTCGCCGGTTGCGGGTGGCAGTTCCTGCTCTCACAGACAGCCAAGGAATATGTTTTGGCTGCCACTTTCCGGCAAGGTATGTGTTTCCCTTTCATCTCGCAACCCTAACGAGAAGGAAAAGTTTTCTCCGTTCAGTCTATCTTGCTCTCAGTCGGTCGAAACGCCGCCATAGGAAAGCGGATTAAATCTATCTAATATTAATGCAGTGAGCGAAATACGACACTCACTTCGAGGAGGCAACTCTTCTACTCAGGATTCTTCTCACCACTAATCTCTGCTTAGAATGTGCGGTTCTGTTCGTGTGGTGTGGTCTCTCAGATGTTGTTTTGTGGGGGTTGCGATGGGGGTGAAATTGATTTTGCTTACACAGTTTTCGATGGAAAGGTGAAAGCCTCTTACTGGCTCAGTGTCTCTCGCTGCAAATTCGAGACGTACGGCAAAGTTGGTTCGTTGAAAGTTTTGCTTGCCCTGTCATAATTACGCTAATTATGATTTCGGAGAAACAACTCAATGGAAAGCTTTCTGCCTGGATGCCCTTTTCTGGATTGGAAATGCATTCCGACATTCTCTCGGACAGCCAGAGAACCCATCAAGTTCAATCGTCTTGGTTCGGTGGTCACAAACTCCTGACCTGGTCTCGTTTTTGCCGGCAGAAGGATGGACGAGATCCATGCAAAATACAAACACACACACACACACACACACACACACACGCTCTCACACACAATCTAATTACAAGCAATCGTACCAGTCAAATGCCGGAAGTGTCTTCCAGTAAGCAGCAGTACGAAGTGAAGATTTGCAAGCATCAGCTCAATCCGGTAGGAATGTAAGAATGGCTAGAGCCATCCATCTGTCGGTCCTATTGCCCTTTTCGGTATGTTTGCGGGTCCGATAATCAATGCAACAGACCGTGTAATTGGTATTAGAACGGGCGGTGGGAATCGGGTAGCGTAATTGAGGTTGGCTAGGTTGGGGATTGTGTCGTTGCTGCTACTGCTGAGATGCACCGTGATGGCATTGCCGCCTGGTCATCGGGTCGAACGATGCAGAGTTTTGTGCAGATGTTTCGAGAGGATGCATTTAGATGCCGAAATTGGGTCACTGGGGATCTACGAGCAGAGTTGAGAGAAAAAAAGTGTTCATGAATTCCGAGGAGACAGAAGAAATTGGGCAATAGCAAAAGATGACTCTAATCAAATAAATTTGCGCAAAAGCTTCAATGAATGCAAGGCAAATGTCATCAAAATCAGTCCAGCAAATAGTAATTTCGACCCAATACAATTCATTTGTCGATTTTAAGGTGAAACTTCCTTGAATCCTCAGTATTCAACAAGCATGTGGTAGTGCAAACACTGTTTTGCTTAAGGGTAAGTCGCTTAGAACAGTGTGTCAGCCACAATGTCTTACTTCAATTTTCAATCCATACCACATTTGTGGCACACTGAGGAACACTTTTGACAATTGGCCTTTCAGAAAAAAAAACAGCAACCTTGCAAATATCCGTTGTTGTTGGCGACATTTTTTTCGCTTTGTTTATTTCGTCATTTTCTGACTAGAAAAATGACCGAGAACCTCAAAAAATGAAAAGTAATGCGGTGCATTATCAAATTGCAGCGCGCTCATACCGGAACGCCGATTTTTGACTCTAGATCGGATTGCACTGGGAGTTGCGTAGGACTTTTGACTAACAGAATTGGACCACACGAACTGCTTTTGTTATTTTTACGTAGTATTGGGATTATGTATCGATCAGACCTCAAAATTGCACCTTCACCTCTAGTCAACTGCAGAAAAATCAAATAGTGAACAACTCAGTTACATTCTTTCATCCTTCCACTGGTGCACGCAAGAATCAAACACTTCTTCAACCACTTGAACAACGTCCTATCAACTATTAACCACTTTCTTAACATGGATAGCCCGCTTTCCCATTTACAAATTTATAATTTATGTCCTCAAAATCCTAGAAGTGACCCGCTTTAGTGCCACGCTGTTTTCTGTATTGTTGATTGCTGCCAGCGACTTGTTTTCTGTATTGTTGCTTGCTTATAGAAACCAAAACAAATGCCTGGTTGCAAGGAACAGCAAAAACTAAAATCTGAAGTGTCAACACATCGGCACCTTCGGCAACTTACAGGAACACGCAACGCTTGTAGGCACACTAAAAAAAAATAAAACAGAAGAAAAGTGTGCTGAGCGACTCACCCCTTGGTTTAGCTCTTAAGGGGACCCTCCCCTGGATTTGGGCAAAAATAAGGCAAAGTTTGTGTGTTTTTTTTTGTGGGAGAATGAAAAGGCGCATGAACTTCGACGGTTTGACGAATAAATTCGATTATTATTCAAGATTTTAAAGAGATAAGACAATTGTGAAAATTCAAAATGGCGGCTACAAAATGGCGATTTCTCGTATCCATGTTTTTCAATCTTACTTCAAACATCGGGCTTGAACTATTAATCCGATTCCTTCCATCAAATAACTGTTTGAAAGGTTATAATTTTGTGTACGGTTTGAACATAAAATTGGCATTAATAATTTATTTATAATTTTTGAACACGATTGAAATAAAAAAGAAGTAGCGAAAAATTAAACTTTTCAGTTCAAATAATCATTATGCAATGAGTTCAAGTTTAAATTGTCTGAAATTTAGAAAATATCATTATCTTTTAACTAGATTTTTGTCTACTACAAGAGGCTGGTTTCTGGTTATATTTCTGGCTGGCCTCTATTGTTATATTTCAATTTATTATTGATGCCATGGCATTTTGAAACATAAAAAATGTCATTCATTTGTTTTAAAACGAAAAAAAATATGTTCAATCGTACAAGCTCAACAGTGTTCCATCTTACAAACATGACGCCATGAACACAAAACATCAAAAAATTATTTCACTTTACGATTTGTTTGAAAATGCCTTTGGATCATAAAAATACACCAAAAATGCTAGCCAACACAAATGTTTACCTTTTGATATCGATGAGAAATTTCCACTTAATAAGCACAAGAAATATTTGCTATTTTAATTATTCCACCACTTTCGAACAATGAAACCTGGAAGAGCTAGATCGAATGAGTGTATTCACTCCAAAAGCAAATGAAAATTGAAGAATAGTAAAAAAATGTGGTTAACACTTGTCAGCGCGATCGTGTTGTCACTATGAATGTCAAAAGTGGTGCTGTTCCACCTTACAAGCCTTTCCTCTATCAGTGCCGCATATTCGCGCAAACAGTTGCTGACAACACTGCGCTCTGCAAAGCTGAGTCAAAATTAGAAAAAAGCAAAACGCGTAATTTTGAGACCGGGTGCACAATTTTTGTACCATTCTCGAGAATTTATCAGTTTTTTCGCCCACTGTTTTCAAGAGCACGATGATATTTGATCTCTAAGTGAAAGTATAAAGTGTTAAGGGGGCTACGGGAAGTGGAAATACAGTTTATTGTGAAAAATAAATTAGCGGATTTTGGTTTTAAAAAGGTAAACATTTTGCTGAGAAAACCGAACGTGTGCTTGTGTGGATGAGGAAGCCATCACTCCTGCCATAAGGTTACTCCATCCAGTTTGTCCTTAAAAATATCACGTAAGATGAAATTGTTGTTCGTTGTTATTTTCATATATTTGTCTCACACTGTATTTAAATACACTCAAAAAAATCGTCACGTTGTTTCCACGTGAAACGTAGTTTTCGTCCACTGCCAAAACCAGTAATAAACACGTGGAATTCACGTAAGATCTACGTGATTTCCGCGTTACTCCACATTATACGTGAAAATCACATAAATGTTACACGTAATATTCACCTGATTTTACTGAAGAAGAATTGGTTACGTGTTCAGGTAAAAGTTACGTGAAATTTCACGTAGAAATAACGTGTCGATTTTTTTTGAGTGTATCTTTAAAACCTAATAATACGTTCACACTACGTACTATATTACGTGATATAGCAAGTTGATATCGATATCAAGTGGAGGTGTTCACACTACACTGAAGTGGTATAGTTTGACGTTTGTAAATATGATGATGAAGAAAACAGAAAAAATACTAAGTAAACTGATCTTCATTCCATGTTCTAGACAGAGAGATCAGATTTTGATGAAATACAGTTTTGAAGAACCATTTGTACTTGAAGTTTGTTCTAATGCGATGGGTCTTTGGGATTAGAACTTAACTCATTTTCAATAACAAAAAGCTTCATCCCCTGATTTCCTCATATTTCCATTGGAAAAATTAAGTGCAACGTCATAGCATCGAAATATCTGCCTGATTCTTGCCTCGATGCCAATTAGTCAATGAAAATCAAAACCGACATGGATGAGGAATAATTCGGTTCAAGTTTGTCATTAGGTTTGGTTTTTAGAGTTTCGGTAAAATAAAGGATAGTTAAAAAATTTGTTGACATTTGATTTACCAAGGGAAAACCCAGAAAACAAACCGATCATCCGATACAGCACCCCGAAATACGTACCCGCAACAAAATTGTACCTATAAAATTAATCAATGTATGATGATATGGTGTGAAATTTTTTTGATCTGACTAAATATTTCTGTCGGTGGTCTAATTGGGTGCAATATCTGAAATATGGATGGCGAGTAATAATTTCGCTCAGTTAGTTTCATTCAATGAACATATATAAACAAAACGATTCCAAATTTCTTTTACAACATGACGGTGGAATTGTTCCAACTGGAAAATTGTGTTTTGTGTTGATTCAATCAAAAGGAAAAGTGACATTTGAGATGGAATGATATCACCCTGCTCTATCGCAGCTGGGTTGCCAACCACTGCTTTTTAGAATTATATCAAGTAAATGAGATGATATGAGCTATATCAAGTACTGTTCGTAATATAGATTGACAGATCAAATGAATGGGATATCACGTAATATAGCACATGATAAAGCTGCTATATCATGAATCGCACTATATCACGTAATATAGGCCGTAGTGTGAACGTACTATAAGATGTGACAGCGTGATATACGAATATTGAAATGATATTCATCATTGAAAGTAATTTGAATATGTTAGTGGATATAACACTTGCTATACCAGTTAGCGCAATGCACTGTACGACAAAATTGTAGAATTAGTCAAGAACTACGGTTTGATCATATACCTACCATGCTCAAAAATTTAGCAACAAGTTATCGGAGTATTTTTCCAAACGGACGCAATGACCAATACAGCACTGATCAAGATGGCCTTGTAGCACGTTGTAGCTCTGTAGTGTGGAAAAGCATTAGTTGCCACCGGCCACTCCGCTCGGTGGCTCGATTTTTACCAAGTCAGCTTTCCCCCACAATAATGCACAGCAACCATAGTAGTCGTTGAAAAGTTTGTTTTCCGAAATGTCGTCTGATAGTGCACATCATCAAACAGATGAATCGCTCCCGAAAAATATCCTTAGTATTCTTCTGGCAGGAGTCTCCAACATCAATGGCCCCAGTGGACATGGTGAGTTCGTTGCCACCAATGCTATTGAAACCCTATCACCTAAAAATTTACCCATGCACAGGTTGCACGAACGAGGAATTGTTAGCCTACGTTCAGAGCAAAGATGTTGACATTGAAAAAACTCACGATTTGAAAGATGTAATTAGACAGGCTACGGAGATCTTGATTCAGCGTGGTTTATTGATTCGCGATTCAGAAGGCATTTCGAAGTCAAACATTCCCAACTTCACCGTGCCTCAAAACGATGGAAAACTTTTACCCAGCTCCGTAAATGTTACGAACAAGGATTCATCCGAAGATTTTTCACCCACATCTTCGTCGAGTTCTACCAGCAATAGGTACGGAGCTCGGGGCAACGATTCTGACGACGATGAGAGTTTCGAATTTGGTCCAGACAGACGCCAATCATCGATTGCTGTAAGCTCTTCGTCCAGCGACGATTATCACGCTAGGCCCAAGGTAGTTCGGCCGAGAAGACACTTGAAAAGAAGAGGAAACGAAGTGAATTTGCCTCGCCATCGAAAACACCGCCGGCTGACATACGAGTGCACCGACTCGATGGAGCTTTCAACATCATCTGATGAAGGATAATAATGCTAATATTGACGTTTGTGGAAAAGTGGCGCTGTCGTTTTTTGAACTCGTGGGCTTCGAAATTCGTGGTAATAAAAACAAATTTTGAGTGAATATTTGTCCTGGTTTATGCTTCTTTTAAAAGTTGGGATAAATCAGAAAGACCAATCTGACTGAAAATGTCTACAAACATGGAAGATGAGTTACTTCTGATAACAAGTGAAAACAAGTGTTGGTGTCACTTATTACTTGACGGCAATGATTGTTGCGTCCATGTAGTTTTGATTCGAACTAAGCTTCCATCATTTTTTTCATCGAAATGCAATTATGTAGACAGAATAACACTGAATAGCAGAACTTCTTTTTTTACTCAAAAACGACAGTCATCAACAAGTACAAACTACAACATCAAACTGCTTTTCTAGCCGGAGTTTTCAATTTCAACGGGTTAGACTAAACATCGCTTCCAAAATTATTCCCCGTTTCGTCATTATTTTAAGTGCACAAATTATCGTCATTATTGATAATTGGCACAAAGTTGCGATATAAGTAACGAAGCTAGTTAAACATCTCGCACGGCACATACGATTTCTCAATAGTTTCCATGAACTGACACACACACACACACACACACACACACACACACACACACACACACACACACACACACACACACACACACACACACACACACACACACACGTTTAATTCAAAGCCAAATGAGGCGAAAACAACTAAATTGTTTGCAATCTTTTATGCTCCATACAACAATGTTTGCAATCTTTTATACAGCAGGCTAGATTCAGGCGATATCTGGCTTAAATTTACATGAAACATCCGATTATTTTTTGACAACTCAGCATTCCCTTTATGTGCATGGATTAACGCAGGAAATTCAATGTTTCTTTTTATCTGTGTACAGTTTGAGGAAAACTTATGCATAATTGATGGAATAGTCATATCTTTATTGTTTTTTTAATGAAATAACAATATATTTGAGTGAAACGTAGGTGCTCTAATGTAGTTGCTAATATTTACATCAATGACTCAAAAAGTCCTCCGTTGTTTTTACACTCGCTTTAAACCGCTTAGGGACATTGTCGAAGATGGACGTCAACCCTTCAACAGATATAGCATCCCAGGCTTTTGTGAATCTGGTTTTAATACAGGCTCTGGACTCGAGAACTAATTAGATGGTCTAGTCCATGAAAGACAAATCAGAAGAGTTTGAAGGCCATTTATAATTGGTTGACTATCCTAGGGAAAGTCTGCTACATGATGATGATGATGATGATGATGATGATGATGAGATACTACCATTTATTGTAGCAAGGTGACTTTCCATAGCAGTGAACTAATCTGAAAAATCGATTTGATCAGGATTCTAATGTTACTAGAAATTAGAAGAAAAATTAGTATTTTCCATTTAATTCCAACTACCTTTGCTTATCTTCGACAGATACGCGTATTTCGTATATTTCGCGTATTTCGGACCCGTAAGCAGAGACACTTACGCGAAACCCGTGAATATAGGGAAGAGAATCTCCTTCCAGAAGCAAGTTCACACCCACAGCATTAGAATCAAGCCCTCGATTGACATAATAAACCCAATAGATGGAGTCGAAGAGCCCATCCTTGTTCCGCGAAATGTTAACAATACGGAGGAGGCAGTCCCATGCTCCCTATCTAAATCGTTTATTTATTATGTCGTGGATATTCAGTATATTTTGTAGTAGTCATTTGATTGCTTACCTTGTGTAAGAAAATTTGGCTGAAAGTAAAATTGGTTAGGGTTTGTACCGTTCTTTACTTATGGCTCTGCGTTGTCGCGATGTTACTGCTTTTGAAGAGTTGACTTTAGGATGACCATATGATATTGCTCGCAGTCATAGGATAGGGAAGATAACAGAAAGGAAAAAGGATTAGTGATTGGTAACACGCTATGCGCATGGGAGAGTTTCATGGTGATATTCTCACAACGGCCGTTCAGAATGGTTCGACGGATGCATATGAGAGATAATTCCCGTTGAGTTTTCGCTAGTTTACTCAATTCCATCAAATTTGGTTATAGAATACAAGAAACGTTCTACAACGTGCTTCATTTGGGAATATCAGGGCAATGACCCACCATCGCACCTTCAAGTGATCATTACAAGCTGTCCATTTGGTTCAGGCAGTTTTGAACGTTGATGGGGCAGCCGATTCACACATGAAATCTGCCGCGACTGACTCGACAGAACGCGTCCATACCCCTTTCTGAACCGAAGGGCAGGGGTCCTAGGGAAAGTCTGCTACAGAGCTAAAAGGTCTTTTCGCCTCCAAGCGATGGTTCCCAATTTTGTTAAAACGCCCATCGCGGTCAACCCAAATGTACTGCCTTAGGTGCAACAACGGATTTGGATTGGATTTGGAATGGATCTGGATTGGATTTGGATTGGATTCAGATAAAATTCGGATTGGATTCGGATTTCGATTTGGATTGGATTTGCGTTTGAAGTGGAATTGGCATGCATTGAATTTGGATTAGATTAGGATTGGATTTGGATTACATTCAGATAGGATTTGGATTACATTAGATTGATCATTGATTTCGATTGAATTTTCTATAGATTTGGATTTACACTTGATTTGTATTGGATATGAATTGAGATTGGATTTGATTGGAGTTATATATAAGTTAGATTTGAATTGGGTTTGGGATTCGAATTGGATTTGTTAGATTGAATTCGGATGTGTTTGTATTGGATTCGGATTAGATTTGTATTGGATTTAGATTTGGTTTTGGTTGGATATGGTTTGGATTTGGATTTCGTATTGGATTGGATTTGGATTGGATTTGGATTGGATTTGGATTGAATTTGGATTTCGAGTCAATTTGGATTGTATTTGGAATGGATTTGAATTGGATTCAAATTGGATTTTGATTGTATTGGATTTGTATTTGGATTGGATTGGATTGGATTTGGATTTGGATTTGGATTTGGATTTGGATTGGTTTGGGTTTGGATTTGGATTTGGATTTGGATTGGTTTGGAATTAGATTTGGATTTGGATTTAGATTGGATTTGGATTGGATTTGGATTAGATTTGAGTTTCTGGTGGATTTGGATTATATTCAGATACGATTCGGATTGGATTGGATTGAGAATTGATTTGGATTGAAGTTAAACATGATTTGGATTGGATATGGATTGGGGTTGACTTGAATCTTGGTAATATATAAATAAGATTTGAACCGGCTTTGGATTGGATTCGAATTGCATTTGGATTAGATTTGGATTAGATTCGAAGTGGATTTGTATTGGATTTGAATGAAATTTGGATTGGATTTGGACTACATTTGAATGGGATTAGGATTCGATTTGGATTCGCTTTAGATTGTATTGAACTGGATTACGAGAGTGGATTTGGATTGCATTTGTATTGGATGTGGATTGTACTTCGATTAGATTTGTATTAGATTTGGTTAGAATTGGCCATAGGTTGGATTTGGTTAAAATTTAAAATGAATTCAGATTGTAATTGGATTGGATTCAAGGTGGATTTAAATTGGATTTGAATTGGATATGGATTGCATTTGTACTGGATTTGTTCTGGATGTGGATTGGATTTAGATTTCTTTCGGATTGGATTTGGATTGGATTTGCATTAGATTTGAGTTTCTGGTTGATTTGGATTGTATTCATATAGGATTCGGATTGAATTGGACTAAGAATTGATTTGGATTGAATTTAAACATGATTTAGATTGGATATGAATTGGGATTGAGTTGGATTTTGGTAATGTATAAACAAAATTTGATTTTGCTTTGGATTGGGTTCGAATTGAATTTGCATTCGATTTGGATTGGATTCGAAGTGGATTCGTATTGGATTTGGATTAGATTTGGACTACATTTGGATTGGATTAGGATTGGATAGAGATTCGCGTCGATTGTTTTGTACTGGATAAGGATTGGCTTTTAATTTGGTGATGTTGTTTTGCGAAGGAAATAATTTCTCATCACCATGAGGCTCTAGGAGTAGACAGCATTTTTTTGCTAGAACAAAGTTGTTAAGAGAAAGTATTGATAGTTCCGTTAGCTCACGGCAGGCTGTGAAAATTGAATAGAAGTAGTTTGAAATTGAGCGGAGGGCATTGTGAGGTAGTATTTCGAAACAGGAAACACAAACTTTTGCCAAGCATCCCCATGCGGGGTAGGTCAAGGCATGATCGAATGCACCACCTTGACTGGCAAAAGTTTGTGCACTTGATCGTGCTCATATACTACCGATAGCTTTTTTAATAGTTCTAACGAATCATACAAGTAGACATGTACTCCCAAATCCCCTACATGGGAGAGAAACTATCTCCCGCTCCTTTTAGGTTTATTTTTGGCATACGACTACTGCTTTACCTAACTTTGATGTTAAAATTTTTGGCATACGACTTCTGCTTTTAATTTGATGTGTATGTGATTTGGATTGGGTTTGGATTCAGATTGGATTTGGTCTAGATTTGGAATGGATCTGGATAGGATTCAGATTGGATTCGAAGTGGATTAAGAAATGGATTTAGATTAAGATTGGATTTGTATTTCATTTGCATTGGATTGGATTAGAATTACATTTGTTTTGAATTTGGATTGTATTTCGATGAGATTTGAATTGGATTTGTTTTGATTTTTTAATAAACCTGGATTGAATTTGGATTTAATTTGATGTGGATCTAGATTGGATTTGAATTGGTTTTTTTTTCAAATTTGAAAAGGATTCAGAGTGCTATCAGATTGGATTCGAAGTAGTTTAAGATTGGATTGGGATTTAGGTTTGGGTTGGACTGGAATTCAGATTAGGTTCGAAATGAATTTGTATTCAGATTGGCTTTAGACGTGAATTGAGTTTAGATTGCATTTGGATTGGATTTGTATTAGATGTTGCTTAGATTTGAATTATATTAGGTTTGTATTTGGCTAAGATTTGGTTTGGATTCGGATTGGATTAGGATTTAATTCGCAGTGGCTTAAGTTTTGGACTGTATTTGGATTGGATTTGGACTGATTCGGATTCGCTTTGGATTCGATTTGGATAAGCTTTGAACTGGATTGGATTTGTAATGAAATTTGGTTTGAATGAGGAATGGATCTGGATTGTATTCGGATCTGGAATTGGATTTGTATTTGATTTGGATTTTATTTGAACTGGATTTGGTTTGAACTTGGGATGGGTTGTATTCAGATTAGATTCGAAGTGGTTTTAAATTTGGGTTAGATTTGGATTGGAGTCGTATTGGATTTGAAATGGATTTTGGTTGGAATTGAATAAAATTTAGATTAGATTGGATTTGAGTTGTATTAGAATTGCATTTGCATTCGGTTAGGATTTAGATTGGAATGGGTTTGGATTGAATATGGATTGAATTTGGATTGGTTTTGGATTGAACTTGAATTGTATATCGACTTGGTTTCAGTTGAATTGGATTTTTGCATTACTGGTTGGTCAAGCAAGGTAGCAGAAATGAGTGACCAAATAAGTTCCACACTATCCTTATCACTGGGCATCTCGGTCACTTGTACGAACATATTGACCAGTGTGGAAGTGTGCGAATACTATCCCGATTGTTTGTCGATTGTGAGTCAGCTGATCTTTGATCAAGTATTCACAAGTAGAAACAAATAAATCGCCGTCGTTTTTTAGAATAAAGTTTTTTTTTGTTCGCGTAATTAAATGGTGTTTCTAAATTGAAATCGCGAGTTTTGATTTAACTGGTGTCCGGAAGAACAGTGTAGACGCGCGAACACTGGTATTTTATTGTAATTGCGTTAAT
>JASCZW010003518.1:0-22981 GCA_034211315.2 Aedes japonicus
AAAAACAGGCTTATGTCTGGACACGATTTTTCAACATACTGGTTGGCAAAATGGAAGATTAAAGATAGCCCAAATTGTGACCTCTGTGACGAGATAGAAACTGCCGAGCACTTGATATTACACTGTCCCCGTTTTGGTATACAACGACAAAATTACAGCTTCGACTGTCGATACGCTAATTTAGACGATATATTCAAATCTGGTAAAAAAGAGCTTTTAGTAGAAGTTGCGAAATTTGTAAGCGAAATGAAGATGGATCTATAGTACGCGTAACGATAGGATTCACTTAAAAACAACTAGGCATATAGTCTTGCTACTGGCCCACCACACGGAGCTGTCAGACGATGGCCCGAACAGAACGAAGAAGAAGAAGAAGAGTATAAACCTTGATCCAGATTGTCATCGGTTCACGCAAAAAAAAGTCGCAGCAGAAACTACCATTTCGAGGGTTAAATTAAGCGCAATCACCAACAATTTTCAGCTGACAATAAATGCGTTTGATTTTACCATGCCTGCGATTAGATCAACCATGGTGCGGTTGATATCAATATGAGGTCTGTCAAATATACCACAAATGTTGAAGGTTTTACCATAAACGTAGTAAATTGGACTGAAATTTTATGGTAGTTTTAAAGATAGGCATAGTCGGTTGAAATGGTAGTTTTTACTACAAGATTTTTTTCTGTGTACGAACGGTGAAAATATCAAAACAAAATAAAACAAATCGAATTGAGAAGGGATAGTGAAATTAAAACTTAAATATCGAGTAATTAATTGCGAAAGTTCTGGAATTTAATTTGTAAGTTTATTGTTGTTTACGTATATACATATATTGTGAAGATACGTTTATTTAATTATTTAACATGTTGGTCATAGGTCTAGCCAAAATAAAAGACTCATCACGAGAATCCACGGTGCGGTGAGGAAACAATAAGAAACTGTTCATGTAAGTTTAGTTTAGGTTATGAAAACATATGAAACAATAACATTTATATTCCAGTTTTAAGCTGCAAAAACGAAGAGTTTCATTCGGTATCCGAACACTTGCGATGTGTGAAAGCATACGTTAAGCATTTCGTCGAAAACACCAAGCGAAAGCAGAATGGGCAACCAGCAGTACTCGGTCCGCTCACAATAGATCAACTTTCAGCAGCAGAGGGGTTTCAGTTTTTGCGAGGCCAAGATGTTAGCAGCAATAGCGATCGTCTGAATAACAAGAAACGCTCAAACTGAACCCGTGCATCGACGATCGCGGCGTGATGCGAATCCACATTCGTCTAGGCGAATGTGACTTTGTGGACGAGAGCGACCTTCTAATGAGGCGTCTTATCATCGCCAGTGTTCATCGGCGTTACCACACAATGCTACGAAACCTGTGTGAACGAGTGCGTAGAGTTTGGCCAAGTGCGTCGTGAATGTCAGTCGTGTTTGATCACCAGTGCAATGGGACCTCTTCCGAAGGCGCGAGTTGCAGCTTTCGTATGCCCGTCCTCATACGTGGGTGTGGATCTCTTCGGCCCATTTCCGTTCTCGCGGGACCAGAACATGCTGATGGCCGAGTTCACCACTCCGACAACATCTTGAAATTTCAACACTCCGGCGACACCCCCCACGGGTCATTCAGTCGGTGCAAAAGATTCTCGGTACTAAAATTAAAATATTTAACCTTCACACAAACACATGATAAGAAAGCGTATTATATATGTTACCACTAACGAATATCTTTATTATATTTGCTATCTTTCCATTCATGTAAATGCGTCCCGCGCAATATACGAGCGGTAGTGGAAATCAAAGAGCAAGTTGGATGACAAATTTGCACTTGTATCAGCGCAACAACAACCAATAGGAGAAGAAACAGATGAGAACTATTCATACACGAACTTATCAATTATAATAATCACTAAATCATTATTTCGTTTTCGTTTCAGCATTCAAACGCCCCTCTTTCTCTCTCTTGCTTCACTTTCTGCCTCCTACTATCCTCTATGTAATGAATCTAATACTTGTTGGGACTGGTTAGTTAATAACCGGCGCCTGCTTGTGGAACATCCCGGTGTGCTATATGGTCTAGGGCATATCAACGGGTAGGCTTGGTAGGTTCTCGCCTAGCCCAAACGTAGATGGGCGGACAGTGGTCTGCCAGGGCGGGGACTGAGAAATTACAATTACAATAAGTGACAGAGTACCTGCCCACAATAACTCGGCGCACCAAATGGTTCTATCCTGTGAGGCCAATTGCGGTCGGCGTCATGACCTCGTCAGATGGACAAGTACGTTCGGTGGCCATACAGACAGCTACAGGCATCTACGAAAAGCCAGCCGTAAAACTTGCGGTGTTGGATGTAGGCGTCAAACGAAGTGAGCTAGACCAGGGCCCAACTACTGGGAGGGACTGCTGCGTACATCCTAAGCATGATGAAGCACCTACATCTAAAAAAAATTAGAAATTGAAATTAGAAATTTTTGTTTATCCTAACTGACATTACTGGTAGATGATGATGATGGTGATGATGATGATGATGATGATGAGATACTACCATCTATTGTAGCAAGGTAACTTCCCATAGCAGTGGAATAATCTGAAAAACGATTTGATCAGGATTCTATTATTGTTTGTGATCATCAAGCTCCTGTATGAAGGGCCAAAAACGTGTGAGTGGGCCCGTAAGCAGATACAGAGAGAATCTCCTTCCAAAAGCCAGTTCACACACGCATTAAAATGAAGCCCTCGATAGACAGAATAAACCCAATAGATGGGGTCGAAGAGCCCGCCCTCGTTCCGCGAAATGTTAACAATAGGGAGGAGGCAGTCTCATGCTTCCTTTCCAAATCGTTTCACTAGGGTACCCTGATGGTCCCTCCCTTTCCCCGTTATATATTAGGTCGTGGATATTCAGTATATTTTGTAGTGTTCATTTGATTGCTTGCCTTGTGTTAGAAAATTTGGCTGAAGGTAAAATTGGTTAGGGTTCATACCGTTCTTTACTTAGTGCTCTGTGTTGACTCGATGTTTCTGCTTTGAAGAGTTGACTTAGTCATATGGTATTGCTCGTGGTCATAGGATAGGGAAAAAAAAGAAAAAAAACCCGCATTAATCCACCGATGGTAAGACTGAACCCTTCTTACATTTCACCAGAATTACAAACTCAAATGTGGGCAATAATGTACTGCCGTTATACGCATAACTGTCCCATGTTCTATGGCATTCCCTATATACATGGGACAGTTATGCTTATAACGGCAGTGTACTGGATACATATTTTCATCAGAAATTCCAAAAAGATACAAAAATATTAAATATGCCATACATTCATTTTATAAAATGGGCTTTTCGCAATCCTGAACGTATTGTTCAGCGATGTATTTTAAATATTACCATTAATAGTCTTTAATGACCTGTTTATGTTAGTTATATAATAGGGGAAATTACATAAATATTAGAAATTTCATATAATCATTCCATAGAATGAATTATTAGACAATCCTAAGCGTCAATTTTGATTATCGATATGGATTCAATATGCTTAATAAGTACATGTTCGTTGAAAATTGCGTAGTTATAGTAAATGGAGACTTTGTGTAATTTTCGAAGATACTTGTTGCAGTTCAAAACCAGACCACTCGAGCCAATCGATGCTGCTCTAATTCTATAGTGTCGCATAGTGTGGCTAGTCCGCTGTATGTGCTATACAACGCACATACATATGTCATATCTCCATGAAGGATTATCCAATCATAATGAAATTTTGACCAGTTATTTGGAGATATCATACACACTTAGAAAATTTTACAGTATTCGGTAATTTTTTACCGAACTTTCAACAGCTGAACGTTCGGTAATCGAATTTACCGGGTTTCGGTGAAATTTTACAGTATTCCGGTAAAGTCCGTTAAATTGGATTACCGAACTGTTCAGCTGTTGAAAGTTCGGTAAAAAATTGCCGAATACTGTAAAATTTTCTAAGTGTGTAGCTTTGATTTGGCACCAACAAAACTAAAATCGGTACACAAATAGCTCAGTATGTAATCGGAGACTAAACTGTTTGATTACTATTATAATAGGCCTTCAAGTACTGTTTCGTTCATATCTTCGTAACGAAATGTCCGAATGAAAAAAAAATCAATAGCGTTCTATGGGAATGTTGTAGCTTCCATTTGCCGTCAACAGAACTGAAATCGGTTCACAGATGGCTGAGAAACCGATGTGACATTATTTGTAACGCACACACACACATACACACACACATACACACACATACATACACACAGACATGTGCTCAGTTCGTCGAGCTGAGTCGAATGGTATATGACACTCGGCCCTGTGGGCCTCGGATAAAAAGTCGAGTTTTCAAGCGATCTTAATACCCTTCTATTGATGTAAGAAGGGTAAAAAGGAAAAACCTACGCGCATGTGCGATTTTTATTTTATAGAATCATCTTTTGCGGTTAATGCAACCCAGTAGGCCTGCCGGTTTGATGCTTGTATTCCCAAGTAACCACGAGCATTATACTATTGCACTTATCCAACCCAAAATCAACATCGGTAATGCGTGATCGCATCAATTCAACAGTTGCCAAGTAATGAAGCGTTAGATTAACTGAAGCGTTAGAATGTAGTGATGCATTACCAATGCAATGAGGCTACTTTAGCAATGTCTTACGGCATTACAAAAGATATAGCATTAGTTCGATCTTAGTGGGGCCTTTTTCAGCTTTAATCCAACTTCAATGATGCACTAGACGTAATGCATATGCCCTATATATATGTTGCAGATTAGACAAATAAAAAACCGACTGGTTTGGTTATATGATGGGACATGACAAGTGAAAATTTATTTCTATTCCGGTAACATGGTTGCTTTGATCTATCTGATTCATACTCAGGTTGCTTTGTTGCACGCGATTTGAGTCTACACACAGCACTCCACCTCAACGACGTCAACGGTAAATGCTTGGTCTCCAGGTTGCCTCGGACTCCGATTGCGTTCCGATGCCGCTCCAGTTTCACGCGGTTCCAATAGTTTCGTCACCAGATCGGCTTCCATGCAGTCGGTCGGCAGGTAGCATAGGCCGATGATTCCTTGCTGCTGCAGATCTCGAGTGAAAGCATGCTTCTTGTTCCTCGTTGAGCTCCAACATAAGCTTCCGCATCCAGAGCAGCTCCTGGCATCTCTCCACCAGGGCCACGAATTCGGCCTCTGTGGAAGATAAGGCAACGCACGATTGCTTACTGGTGCCCCAACTTACCAGTCCACCCACAAGCTTGATTAAGTGTTCGGAGTTACAAATTTTACCAAAACATAAATAATCATGCACTAGGTGCAGAGGAGCCAGGGGGTAAGTCACTCGACCACCTTGTGTTACCACCCTAAAAAACACAATCCGCCACACTTCAAACACACTCGCCACCACATGAAAGATAAATTCATATCTGGCACCACTTACACGAATCGATTGTTTGTTTTTTTTCCTTCTCGCTTACACAAATGTAATTCAGACGATGCATATGTTAGCATGTATTAAACGTCTAAACCGTGCATGGTTGCCAATAAGCATAAATTTACGATTGAAGTTTGTGAAATCACAAAAACACCTTCTGCCACCCCAGAAACACATTCGTACACGATCAACACAAACACAACGGCCCTTATTACGGGTGTCACTTCACGGTGAAAACGAATCACGGTGATAACTTGCGAATCACGGTGAAAAAGATCGCGTGCAAATCAAATGGGAATCACTTGCACCATCCCTATTACGAGTGTCACTTCGCCCGTTTTCACCGTGAAGTGACATCCGTAATAGGGGCCAACGTGGCAGAGTTACTCACCCCCTGAGAGGAGCAGATGATTTTAAATTTAGGTTCTAGAACATAGGTGAAAAAGAGAATAATCATAATTTAAGGGCAGCAGATGACCGCACGATAAGAACTCTAATACTCTGTTGAATAAATAAAGCATTTGATCTAGCATTTTAAGTTCGTTGGTCAGCAACGAACATATTTGGCCAATGAATATGTTTCATTACGAGTATCGTTTATTCGCTAAACCTAGTGCCGTTTTCAAATTACGATCCACACAAAGCCATTGCAGCGAGGTACCAAACATCAGATGTTATCTCAGCATTTACACTGATTAAACGGTTCAATAAACTAATATGTTGAATGGGTCCATTGGCTGCCGGTAGTGGCGTCCAAACTTCGAAATAGCAACATGCTTTCAGAATAAACTGACTGCTCGCTTCTATGATGATAATGTGTACAAAACATGGGAAAAGGTGTGGGAAAGCAATAATATGTGTTCATTCTTATGTCGTTTTCGTTTTTGCGGTGTAGCTACCCCGTTCAGAGCAACACTTTCTGTCGAATAAATGAACACGGTTCTAGTGCAGCCCACGGTTATCATGTTGGTTTTAGTGGTGTTGCAGTTTTACTGAAACCGTTCGTTTCTGTCCTTGCGTTGATGCGTTGAAAGTTGTATATTTTTGAGTGCTACACTGCTTTAGTGATGCAAAAGGTGTAACATTAGCATTGCAGAAAGAACAACACCGGTGTCCATGTCTGTTGCAATACGAATCACCTTTCCACTCTTCTTCAACTTCTGTTTGACAATTGCCCAATATTTCTCAATTGGCCGGAATTGAGGGCACTTGGGTGAAATCCACCCCATTGTCTCGATACCACTGTAGTAGTTCTCCATTGTGGTGGCAGCTTGCCGAATCAGGCCAAACTTCACAAGTCCATTGTCAGCTGTAAATGTACGGAAGAATGATGTTTTTTTTTCAGAAACTTCTGCTTGTACCCATAGTTTTATTTGTCACAGAAACTTGTTTGTTTTTTGTTCGCAGCTGCAAATACTTTGCCAAATCACAAGAATTTGAACTTGCACTTACATCACCTCGATCAACGACTTTATAAAACTTTTGTCCGGGAAGCTGCCCATAGTCCATCTTCACATACATTTCGTCGTCCATGAGGATGCATCCTTCGTACTTCGTAAGAACCTTCCGTAATAACAACCAACTGTCCCGAAAAGATCGAAATCCTTCTCGCATACGAACCCTTTCAACTGACTGTGCTCATGACTGGCATCAAATTTCTTGGTGATATCAAAATCCGACAGCCCTGGGTTTGTCCTAATTGTTCCTAATTGATCCTGAGTTCCACTACGACGCTTGCTGTGATCTTGCCGATCGATATGTTTGAGAACGCTGCATACGGTCGATTTAGCTAGATTCAACGACTTTGCGATTTTTGAACCTGACCGCGTCGGATTTACGAAATAGGTGTCCAAAATTATTTTTTTCTTCGCAGTTGTCATCAAGTGTAACTTGTTTGATATAGAATGAACCGTGACGAACCCGTCAGCGCTGAAAAAGAAACATTTCAAAACTGGCTGATAAAACACTTTAGATGAGACCACTAGCAGCGTTGCAATAAAATAAAAAGTGCGTCCAGATTTACTCAAGCTTTAGTAAGAGAGGTGAAGATAGAAAATCCACTTGGAACGGCAACACATACTTTGTTAAAATTCTGCTGAATTATAGAATCGGCTATGGCAACTGCATCTCAAAATTGGACATCACACGATTTATTGAAACATCAACAAGTTTTATATAAGATATGGTGTTTTGCTCTGCATTTTGTTAAAACGTTCAAGCAAGAAGGAAAAAGCTGAAAGCACACGAGAAGCATCAGGAGGAAGTGCTCGCAGGGATGTAATGTGCGCATTCAAAAAAAAATGACTATTTTCGGATGGATGGTAAATAAGAACGGAAATGTATATTTTAACAAGGTCTCTTTGAAGAGGATCTTCAGCCGTTGTTTCTGGATTTCCGTTTGGTTTTCCGACACGGGCTAGGCCGGACATGTGAATACCCATTTTGGGCAAATACTTCCTACCCGTTTGGCCGGTCGCATCGACCTCCTCGTCCACCGCACGGAAAGAAGTGGCCACCTTGCCTTTCATTTTCCGTTTGAGCTTCTGTTGAATCTGGCGGCCGCTTAAAACGATCGGACTCTCCCTTCTCGAGATGTGCCACAATCTTGTAGATGGTTCCCCGATCGTATCCCACCGACACAAAGTGGGCCACGACGGCTGACTTTTTTAGGCCCAAATGGTGCAGGCTTTAGGAACAAACCATAGATCGACGTTGTTCACTGTTCTCGCCATAGCTGCCGCTTCCTTTTTTAAATGCACGCTTCATCGATCGCATTTTTAATGCACGCTTTATCAATAATCAATACGAAACTAATGATTTAAAGTTGGTTCATTGTTTTAGATTCCCTTGGACCTAAGTACACCTTGCAGTCTGCACCTTGCAATACACTCTTGCACTTTTTGCTACTAGAATCCTTGTTTATGTTTTGAATGGCTGTGTTATTTTGACAGAATAATTGAGGGTGTGTTCGTGCGAGTTGTGTTATTAGTTGCGAATCATTAAGAATCATTAGTTGCGGATCATTAAGACCGAGACTGGAACCGAACTTCCTGAGCCAAAAACTATATCTATTTTGTTCTTGACTATCCCCTGGTTGTATTCTTAAGTCGTAAATATATGTCGATAACGGGTGTTCAATAAAAAATGAGAATGATTTCAATACCTTTCTGTAATTAAAGTAAAGCGCGTAATTTTTTTCTCGCCAAGGGAATTGCTCTCTGGACCCCCTTGAAATGGGTGGCATGTTTTTTTTTCGCTCGGTTGCTGTCAGTTCAATCAAAGATGTCGTCGAAACAGCAAGCACTCCGCGAGCGTGTTGTACGGTTTTACGAAACGCATGGTCATCGTGGAAAAAAGTTTACGGCAGACCACTTTCGAGACGAAAACGTGCCCGTGAGTATAGTTTCCCTGAGCGCGGAGCGGAAGGCCGGTAGCGGCCGTCCGGCGAAGATAATGACGAAGAAGAAGAAGGAAGCGTTGAAAAAGCTGTTCGACAACAAGGACGGAATGAGTTAGCGTGACGCCGGTCGAAAATATCACTGCTCCCATACCTTGATTCGCCGAACCCTCAAGATGAAGGACATCATCTCTCGGAAGAAGACTCGGTCCCCCGAGTACACGGACGAGCAGATAGCGACCGTGAAATCGCATTGCTGGTGGATGACAAAGAACTACCGCGGGACGTCGTTCGTGCTGGACGACGAAAGTTACTTTGAAAAAAAAAAATTATGCTGTGCATCGCCATATCGGACAGAGCGGGGCTGTTCAACGATCTATCAATCGATTGTTCTGCAAACGAAGGAGTAACGGTGAAGTAAACTCAACAAACGAGGGGGAGCAAAAAGAAGAGGATATATGAAGTAATAGTTCCGCTGCTAAGTGTCTGGCACAATGTGTTCGCTGATCTACAAGTTGTAGACGGCTTTCACGCTTTGGCCGATGGCCAAAACTTTTATGAAGAAGGTATGTGATAGATGCTTCGATTCCTACCTGTTCTTTGTAAAGGGCGAACACGAAATTTTTGCGACACATTCAACAGGGCATAACTTTTTTACCATTGGGTAAAAATCAACCAAATTTTGCACACTTTCTCATTGATGTGTATTGTTTACATGCTGTCAAACTCGAAGTCGTGTTTTTCGATTCAACGAAAATGGAGGTGAACCAACGCGAGTCGAGAGAACAAATTCTTTCCAAACACCTGGAATTTCCTGGCCTGTCGCACCGGCAGTTGGAAAAATGTTGAACATTCACCATTCAACCGTCTCCAGAGTGTTGAAGCGGTTCCAGGAGCGGTTGACGTTGGACCACGGCAAAGGAGCTGGAAGAAAACCGGGACCGGAGAACAAAAAGACGGAGGGAAAGGTGAAGCGGATGATTAAAGCAAATCCCAACGTCTCAAGCCGTGATTTGGCTAAAAAGATTGGCATGTCGCAGAGCTACGTCCAGAATGCAAAGAAGAGAGCTGGACTACATACATACAAGGTACAGAACTTCCCAAACCGCGATGAGCGGCAACAATCGACGGCTAAAACTCGGGCATGGAAGCTCTACGAGAAGATGCTGACAAAATATGGCTGCTGTGTGATGGACGACGAAACGTATATATAATCCGATTTTAAGCAAATTCCGGGGTTGAAGTTTTTCACCGGCAAGAGCAAGTTCTATGTGGATGACAAATTTAAGAAGAGGAAAATGTCGAAGTTTGCCTCCAAATATCTCATTGGGCAGGCCATCTGCTCTTGCGGACTGAGGAGTGAGCCTTTCGTCACAAAGGGCACAGTAAATGGCGAGATCTACAAATCTGAGTGCCTCGAGAAGCGCCTTTTGCCGTTCTTGCAGCAGCATGACGAATCTCCGCTATTTTGGCCAGATTTGGCATCATGCCACTATTCTAAAAGTGTCCTGGAGTGGTATGAGGCCAATTCTGTCCATTTTGTTCCAAAGGACATGAATCCGCCAAACTGTCCGGAGCTGCGCCCGGTGGAGCAGTACTGGGCAATGATGAAGCGGGAACTTCGGAAGAGCAAGAAGACAGTCAAAGACGAGAAGGACATGTTAAGAAAAAAAAAAACTGAGAAACTGGTACCGGATGACACTGTAAAGACTTTGATGGAGAACATCAAGCGAAAATGCGTTCAATTTTACACTCAAGGCTCCATCGATTAACTTTTAATTAAATATATGTATAAAACTACCCTAAAATTTTGGTTTGATTCTAAACATTATAAGAAAATTGGCATGACATTTTCGGTGTCGCAATAATTTCGTGTTCGCCCTTTAAATGAGGCCGATCCAAAGGATGGCACAGCGTTACTGGAAGGTGACACTCCAAATGACAATCTTGTCATCTTTGGGGCGTACATTCACTACAGCTCCGCAAATTTCATCTGCACTTTCGAATACCTCTCCAATAAGACACAATTTCCTATCCAACCAGTACTTTTCCAGCTCCTGAGGGAAATCGAAGTAGGAAAAATCAATCATGATGATTGTTATAAATATTTACTACAAAAATTGCAAACCTATGATAATGAAATGTATAGAAACATAATATGGAAAAAATAACAATGGTTGACTTGAATGCTATTTCTTGAATAAAAATATTTTTTAATAACTTTGGCGAAGTACAGTAAACGATTTTTTCGGACAACCTGGTAAACTTTGACAGTTGGGGCAAATATTTTATTATGATTTATTAATTTATATATCCATGTGAAAATAAAACAAGATTTTTTTTTGAATAAAATAAAGAGTACCTTGATTTATGTTATGTTTATTTGAAGCAAAGCCCATGGAAATTTAGACAATATGAATGATTAGGCAATCTTTCAACTCAACTGTTGGATCAAATCGTTCTCCTCTGAAATAGCCACAGTTTTAGAAAAAAAAAATGCCAGCCCATACTTGGAATATTGTTTTATGTTTTCAGTTAAGAATAGCTGCATATTTCGTTGATTGCATTTTCGATAAATTCGCTTAAAGTACTGTTTAACCAGCCACAAACAATCTCGATCGGGTTTTAGAAAGGGCAGTAGGTCGGGAGAAAAATAGGGAAAATTCCAAGAGATCGCAGGTAGTAAAATACTGTGGTCAATAATAAGAAATCGGAGCAAACAGCTACGATCAGTGCTGGTGAATGCACCATCACCTTAAAGCGCTTCTTGAGGTACTTGGGGGTTATAATGGACGCAAGCTGTTCTTAGCTGCCCGTCAATCACGCCTGCAAGGAAGCCTTCATGGCTATATCGGCATTATCCCGCATGATGTCTAATAGCTCAGCGGTACAGGGGAGCAAGCGTAGGCGCCTAGCCAGCATCACCCTTTCCATACTGAGGTATTGCGGGCCGGCATGGGCCACCGCCCTGAGTACTACGAGCTACCTTGGTAAGTTACCTCGGCAAACTGTTAGGTCACGGCTGCTTCAGACAGTATCTGCAAAAGTTCGGGCACACCGAGTCCTCCTCGTGTCCCGTATCCGTGGAACTGGAGGAAACTGCAGAACATGTGTTCTTCGAGTACCCTCGCTTCAACGACGCGAGAAACGGCATGATGGCCTTGTGCGGTCGGGACTCGACCCCGGATAATCTTGTCCAGAAAATGTGTCAAGAACAGGACACCTGGGACGCTGTAAACACGGCGGCCCCTCAGATTGTTTTAGAGCTCCAGAACAAGCGGCGAAACGACCAATGGCAAGTCAGAGGGGCCACCTAACTACACACAAAAAAATCGTGTAACGCACGTAATTATCGTCCTCTGCTAAAACCAGTAATAAACACGTGGAATTCACGTGAGAGCTACGTGATTTCCACGTAACTCCACATTCTACGTGAAAATCACATTAATATTACGTGATTTTCCACGTACAATGTACTGGCACGTAATGTTCACCTGATTTTACTGTTTACTTTTACTGAAAGTTATGTGAAATTTCACTTGGAAATAACGTGTCGATTTTTATGAGTGTTCTAAAATCCTGTGTGGTTAGACATAAGGGAACGTCCAATAATTAATTTTCTGTATGGACCTTCAATATTTTTTGTATTGATTGTCATGTTTTCGTTTCGTCATGCTAGCGAGTGGAATATTTAGACAAAGTTATCGATTAATTTTGTTCTTGTTTAAACCACTGTGCTTAAACGTCTGTCTATGAGTGCGAAAAAGGTAACCGTCAAATAAAAAGTTTCACTGGAGTCCAAAACTTCATAAAACTGACAATGCATACGTAGGTAACTTATTTTCGATACATTGCCTTTAGCTCTACCTTAAAGGCCGAGCTACAATGGGGATCGCAACGGCGTGGTGCAGCAGTTTTGACATAAAATATATGGATTAACTGTCAAAAGCTGCTGCAACGCTCCGTTGCGCTCCCCATTGTAGCTGGGTCTTAACATTTTTGTCCTACGCTTAAGTATTATTCATGGATCTCTTCGAATAAAAAAAAAAGGTACGGAACTGTCTACTGCAAATTGAATATTTCCCAAACTGTTGGATTTCGTGGATATTTCCTGTTTTAAATATTTGTATAAGGTTGATTTTGATTCAGTGGAAAGCTCCATCCATGCATTGGTTTAGTTAAACATAATAAAAAGTTCATAAGCAATCCACCGGGAAACAGCTGCTAAACTAACACGATCCATCTGTTTGGGTTTCATCTACCCGCTCTCGGCTGTTAAATTTAACTCAGAGGATGGGTCACTTTTACTGGAATCAATTTGATTGACATTCAATGTCAAGATTAATCACGAAGAATTTTTCTTTGTAATGAATTTGAGTGATTAGAGAGTCTAGAGAGTCTTTATGCACTTATCCCTGATAAATTGCAATTTACCGAATAAGGTTAGTTAGTTGTTAGACCACGAACCTCAATTTCTCATCTGAACAACAAGTTAACATGTTTTATGGTTGAAAACAAGCTTGTAGAAACTGTGTGATTATTTACTTGTCTATTAATGCTCCACTCTCTGAGTGAAATTCAACGAACGTGTTGGAAAAGACAAACTCATACTCGCAGTATTTTTACTGAACATACTAGAAATAATGTTTTCGTTTTCAATTTGCGGAATAACCAGGAAAGTATTTTCTTTCTTTTTGAGCACCGAGCAAAACTCATGTGTACAGGATAGTTTCACGGGAAAACAAAACTATAGCCCGCATTTCGCCAACCTCGCTGGTTTCCATGCGGATATGCTGCCATTCTTCGGTATCCTTTTAGGTTGATTCTTTTCGACAGTCAGAACGGACCGTTCGCCAACTGGAAGAAATTCTATCGATAGAAAATTGAGACGGAAGAAAATTGGATGATTTCTTCGCAAAAATAAAGTTGTAAATTTATCGTAAAGTGATTCAATTTAAAATGGAATGCATTTTCTCTCCGTCCGCTCTTTCTTCTTGTGAGCTGCCATAGTAATTGGTTGCTGCTGGGTTATGTATGCCAATAGTCGGTTGCCTGGCCACGGCAAGGCCATCCGATGGAAGATATTGAATGCATGGTATAGAACGTTCCCTGGGCCAGGACGCACTTCTTTGAGTTTTTCTTACCTACCATGGAGGCAATCATTTCCATAATACTGATGTAGTATTGGTGGTTGCAGAGTGAAACTAGAAGAACTTGCTGTTAAAACTCCAAAATACACTATAGAAGCCATGAAAATCGAAAAAAGAAAACACCAGTTGGCGTTTTGCCCGGCGGGGCGTTCTGTGTCATCCTTAAATAAAACACTTGGAAATGTAGGTTCGCCTTTAACATTGTTTTCATCGAGAGACTTGTTCGACTTCTTGACTAGTAGTTATTCGGACCAGTATGAGCCAATTTAACTCTCAAAGTAAGATCTAGTAAATGCTTTGCTTTTAACATTCGATGGCTCGATTGGACTTGTTTTTGGCATCAAATCCCAGTACAGTCAGTCGAGTACGGTCAAGTATGGTAAGGTCGGTTTGAGCTACTCGTGAAATTCATGAGTGTTTGTTCGCTATTAAAATGAAATATGCGCTTCCACCGAATTATTTTTGTTTCTTTGAAATGCCAATTTGGCTACACTGGGAATTTTCATGCGTTTTCGACCCAATGCTGCCTCGGCGCAGTACTGTTTCCGATCTATTGAGGAGAAAACATTAATTATAACAGTAGATCCCAACCAACCATAAACCTACATTTATTGAAAGTGAATGTACTTCTACAAAGTTTTTCAATAGGGCCTAACTGACACACGAGAGACGAGACTGACAAACGTAAAGAATGGCTTATTCCGTAAATTTCTCGTAGTACAAAAGCTACCCATGTCAGCCTCCAATTCTATCGAAACTTTGCTTCTTCGAAATTGGTGGTGGATTGATTAGGCGAGTTTTCAATGGCGAATTATTCGCGGAATAAGTTATTGTTTACCTTTGTAAATTAGGCCCTAAAGACAAATCTTTGTCGAAGTACATTCACTTTCAATAAATGTAGGTTTGCCACGATGCCTCGCTGTCTGCGAAGAGTCCGTAAGTCGCCTTCTAATTGATCGATCCACCTTGCGCGCCTCTTCTTCTTGTGCCCGTCGGTTTGTTTTCGAGAATCATTTTGACTGGGCTGTTTTCTGGCATTCTTACGACATGCCCAGCCCATCGTAGTCGACTAATTTTAGTGGTGTGTACGATGGGAGGTTCTCCCAGGAGCTGATACAATTCATTGTTCATTTGCCTCCTCCACGTTTCGTCTTCCATCTGCACTCTCCCGTAGATCGTACGCAACACCTTTCATCTTTCGTGGCCGTGAAGGACTACCGGTCTAATAAAACTTTGTAGCGTCCTTCGAAGTTCAAATTAGGTACAATTGATAGCCATAATGCGGTTTTGTGCTGGTGTGGTTATTGGAGATCACCAAACATCCTGTCTACTGTCAATCACTGCTATTGATATAGGCTTGTCAATGGCCTGAAAGAAGTCGACCCCACCAAAACTTTATGAGTGGTGTCGAGGGAATAGTGCAAACATTCGGTCATAGAGAAGTTGTATAGACTAATGAAGTAGAAACCGACCCGAAATGTTGTAGATTTTTTCCTGAAAGTTTGAAGGAAATCCAACTAAAATCCAACCATTCTTGTGTGTGTCTCACTCTTTAGTCTTAAGTCGTAGTAAAGATTGTACTCGAAAAAAAATACAACAGAAAAAAATGAAAAAAAAAATCATTTTAAGTCGAATACTTTTGAAACCCTCAAAGTTGGTTTATTCAATCTACTCTCCTAGGCTAAATTCCCGCATCTTGGACCTAATGCTACCCATCAAATCCTCTGCAATGCTTGCGCCATCACATATCATTCGCCACACCAAGTACTTTTTGGCAAATTTGTCGACCTTCTTCTTCAGGATTTGCTGAAGAAAAACTCCAGGCCGGGGATCTGCTTGGCGTCCGCTTTAATGTACGTCTCGTCGTCCATAACGATGCATTTCGGATGCACCAACCACTCGTGGTACAGCTTCCTGGCGCGGGATTTTGCCACCGTATTCTGTTTATCGGTTCAGTTAGGCGCTTTTCTTACCATGAAGATATGAAGTCCGGCCCGCTTCATTGCCTGCTGGACAAACCAGACGGATGGATTGACTTTCTTGGCCACGTCACGAATCGAATGGTCCGGATTACACCTTAGCTTTCTTGCGTTCACAGGGTCGGTCGTCCGCTGCCAATTACTATGGCAGCTTTTTTTCCGCTGCCGGCTTGCCGCTGGAGCCTCTGAGTCTCCTTGAACGATTTAACCACATTTTTCAACGATCGCACCTATAATTTTTTGTCGAAGCACTTTTTGCTTGTACGCCATATTGATTACCACTTGACAGATTGTGATTTTGCAATTTTAATTATTCATTCTACTAGCTTTACTCAAAATTACATCAATTTTTACAAGTGCAATAAAAAGTTATACATAAAAGAAAGGGTTGCATTTTTTTTGAATACAATCTTTATTAGTCAATTTGTTGTGGTCCTTGTTGCTTTTGATAATCGTATAATTTGAAATTGAAATTTGAATTTTTGTAATTAGCTGTTTTCGTCTCATTCAACTGAATTCGATCAGGTTCGCCCTTTTCAAATTCATTTTGATGGTTTTGGAGCATTTTGAAGATTATTATTTTGAATTTACTATATCAACGAAATAATCCGATGCTTCACAATCAAATTAAACATTATAATTACGAATTGTGGATATGTGCGAGTGCGTTTAATGAAACCGTAGACAGACGTTCGACTTCATCTCTTTTACCAGTGTAAAACATCGCTTCCCTCAAGATATCGAGTAGCTAACAGATGGCGCCACAAATTTGTTTTGATTGGTAAGGGAAAAATGGGTTGCCAGTCAAACTGATAGCTTTAATGAAGCAATTAGTTGACTATCCGGCGCAACTGTGCAAGATGGAATTTTAAAGGTTGTACGATATCAAATTGGACCACTTTTGAATGGCTGTAACTTTTTACCCGTTGGGTATTTTCTATTAAAATTTTGGGTGGAATTTGTTCAATGTGTATTTGTTTACGCTGTGTTAGTTTAACTAGCAAATGAGCAATCGTTGCGAAGATGGAGGCGGAAGAACAGCGGTGCATAGAAATTTTGCGCACGTATCTCTAAAATCTGGATCCTTCTTATCGTGCAGGAAGCTGGGAATGGCATATTCTACGATGTCTCGTGTTTTAAATCCGCACCATGAACGTTTGACTATCGATTGGAGAGAAAAAAGTGGCAAAAATAGATCTCTGTATAGTGTTAAGGATCACAAGCGGGTAGTTCAAGCTTTTAAGAGGAATCCCAGAGGAATCCCAACGGTTCAGTTCGAAATGTGGCAAAGAAACTGAATCTAACCAAAACGTTCGTGCAAGATGCGAAAAACTGTGAAGCACTACACACGTACAAAGGTGCCTAATCGCGATGGACGGCAGAATACGGTAGGTAGAACACGTTCACGGAAGCTCTACACCCAGATGTTGACGAAACCACATTGCCTCGTTATGGATGATGAGACGTATGTAAAATGTATGTATGTGGCAGCTTCCGGGGCTCCAGTTTTTCACTGCTCGTCATAAATTTGATGTCTCTGAGGGTGTAAGAAAGCAGAAGATGTCAAAGATTGCCAAAAAATATATGATTTGGCAAGCCATTTGCTCATATGGAAAGCGGAGCACCCCATTCCTGACAACGATCAATGGGCAAGTGTACCTAAAGGAATGCCTCCAAAAGCGTCTACTTCCTCTTCTGAGGTCACATGATGGTCCTACGATTTTCTGGATGGATTCATTACTCGTGCCATTACTCGAAAGAGGTTTTGGAGTGGTACAAGGCTAAGGAGGTCAATTTCGTGCTGATGCAACTCAACCCCCCGAACGCCCCGGAACTGTGGCCAATTGAAAAGTACTGGACCATCATGAAGCAGGCACTTTTTAAGCATCCTAAGGAAGTGAAACGGAGGAAGATATGGATTGACATGCAAAAAAAAGTTGGTCCAAATATTGTACAGGACCTTATGAGTAGTGTAAAGAAGAAGGTTCATGCATTTGGATATGGAATTGAAATTGAATAAAATCAACATGGGAAAATATTCATAACATGTTTTATTTCACTCCCTGAAAGTTTGAAGATGTTTGGTTGAACGGTCGAATTTTGACGAATATTTGTGTGTGTCGCAATTTGATTCCGTACACCCTTTACATAACAAATTTGAAGTATTCTTTTGAACATCTGTCTGCGGTTGAACTTAATAGGCATATTCCTTGGAGCATTGCACGTTCATTCATCTTCAAATCATAAGTAATATCAAAAGGCGATGATTTTGTAAACAATGTCTGTAAAATAACTAGGTATTTGTCACGAAAATAAGCGTATTAGAGAAAAAAACTAGCTGGAAAACAGATGATAGCTGTTTTTACATCCTAATGGTAAGTATTGTAGGGAATGATATGCAATGAAAAGTGAACATTATTTCAAATTACACGCCCGGCATAAGAAACACAGCTGACTTTTGGATATGTCAAACTGACTCCACTACGTAGTCCAGTATGCCCATTAGGAGAATGCTGGTTCGGACTTCCTTGCGGTTATCAGCTAAAAGCAAAACAAAAACATAACCTTACACATATACTGGTATTGTTTAATTAATTCTTATCGGTGGATGTCATTTTATTGTCTGGAAATAATTGTAAACTCTGTGAATTAATGTTAATGTTTGTAAACCGATGAAACTACTACGAGAATCGTAACCAATTTGAGAATCATCATCGGTTCACTAGTTTGTGCTGCAATAGTTTTACTGAAGGACGCCAATATGTGCAACGTGTTAGTTGAACTAAACATGCAAAGAACTGGGTTGGAAATCTTTGTTTCTGTCAGTGACCAATATTTCTTGTTGGTCATGGAAATTAAACACTTTAACTAGGGTAGGGAACGACTTAGCACTTCAAGACCCTATTCCAAGCAAAGGGTAAACGTTAACCTACAACGCTCATTTTGTGCACTATGGTGCTTCATTACATGGAGCACCATACTGCAAAAAATGAGCGTTGTAGGTTGACGATACCCGATGCTGGAATGAGGGTGTTGAGTGTAAGCTCGTTCCTACCTAATTACCTGCTATTACATCTTCTCTTCTTGTGTTGGTCAAATAACCAACCGTCTTTTGGATTCAGCGTTGTTCATACGTTATCATATGTTTATGATTGGTGGTTATACAATAAGTACAAAAGCTGTTTTTGGGCACTGTTTCCCCTGATCAACTTTCAACTTTTCACTTGGCGGTAATCAATCACGTCCTCCAAAATGCAACTACAGAAAAATTATTTATAAACTTCACGTTCAGCTTGTGATGTGCTCTACTGCTACCTTGGTGATTATAGTTTCATGTCCACGTGCCACTTGAGGGAATAAGCTATTATAACTCTATTGTTTATGGTGATTTTATTCATTTTAATTTAAAGTTTACCCGAACAACGGCGTGCTGAGATGGCAACCAACAGCAGCGGTAGAGGAAAATTTCATTCTAGAATAAATTTCAAGTTGCAAACAGAGAAGGGAAAAAATCGTTCTCAAGAGCCACTCGTATCCAGCACATGTTGTTGAACCAAGGATAAACTTTATCGTTTCCCAGCCAACGCGATAATTCGCTGGCGTTCCTATCATTGGCCGATTGGTCGGAGGTGTATGAGGTTTGCGAAAAACAATACGATAATGGAGCCGTTGTGGTGAGACATGGGAAGGAGCATATCTGTTGCTTCACGTTCTCCAGCTGGGAATAGTGGCGCTCGTATAACTATCCTGATTAGATTGCTCTTATTATGGTCAAAGTGGAAGAATAACCGAAATTGTTGGAATGTTTGGAGTTGATTCGAAAGGGTTGATTTAATTAACTCCCCTCAGGCGCAGTGATAACTAATAAAATGAGCACTCTATCTCATGAGTAATGATAATGTGGGTCTATTTCTGGATCTGATGAATACGCGGACGTTGAGAACGATTCAAGTGTGAACTTATGGAGCAAATTGATTCCACGAAGTCTATTTGAATGGTATAATGCTTGAATGAATACAATATACGACGATTTTCCCTAGACACGAAAAAATGGCATTTGACTTAATGACATTCGGCTTAATGACCCATCATCTACCATGAATAATTTAAAAATAAAAAATATTGTTACTGAAGGGCTGCTTTTGATCGGGTAACAGGGTGCATATTGCGCCCTCGATTTTTGTTCACTAATTGATGTAACATATTCCATTATTTTAGAAAGCTAATAAGCTCAATCTGATTGTTGTATGTTACTAAAAACCTTACAAAAATATGAATTTATTACCAGGAAAATGATTTTTGCATAAAAAGCCCTCAAACGTCATTGAATTGGGGATACATGCGAATAAAATGATCCACTGCACGGAGTATAATGCCCTCCATAACATAGCTACGATTTAACTCCGCGCAAGAAAGAACACCTCATCTTATGTTTTGAACGCAATGCAGTTTTGATGACCTAGAACATCACAAAATTATCAAATAATGATTGTTGGCCTCCCAAAGATATATTTAATGTGTTTGGATACATGTCGTAACCTTATATAGCGCTAAAAGCTTTTGCTTTCTACAACTGTAGATTTGAGTTTTGAACTCAAATACGTTTTGTATAACCTAGATCATCCCAGAAGGATACCAAGATGTTCAACGTTTATCGACAAGAATTTAATAAAACGTATGCATAAGTACCATATTCTCATACAACGCAATTTCTGAGTACTTTTAGAACAAGGATCTGTCGCATCGTGCCATCGGAAAAAAGTTAGTCTTCGCGAATTCCACGGTGTCTGTTGATCGGAAGTGAAGATCCGAAAAAAAACCCATCAGGTCACCGAGAACGATCAGAAATGCGTGGTTGGGACCTTTAAACGGAAACCGAACGGCTCAGTTCACATCTTAAAGCTTGATCACCATTGGTCAAGTGAACAGCCCAAAGGCGCGTTTCCCAGTCAGGCAAAATTGAGTTTATAAAACCTACCACCTTTCCAGGATTTGCAGTCCAAATTTCTTCAGGTTGCATATAGCCACTGTTCAGAAATTTAAGTCTGCTCTTGTACGAAGCATCACAACTGCAGAGCATATGTTCCGAGGTTTCACGTTCCATGTTACAGAAACGACAGATATCATTCTGAACCTGGCCAATGTTTTTCAAATAATATCGACTCGGGCAATGCCCGGTCACTAGGGCAGTATAGGTACGAAGAACTCTATTGTTGAGCACCAACAGCTTTTTACTAATTGTATCATTTGGAATTATAAACGTTTTTGATTGAATACACTTTGTGGTATCCAATCAGTTGGTCATCACCCTTTGTTCTTCCCAAGATTTCAGTTCCATTTTTATGGTATGATATTCCGCAGAATGGTTCTGGGCCAATAAAAAGTACATTTGAAATTAGATTAGATTGAGAACTTCTGGCAATTACAAAGAGAAATTGAAGGCAAACGGCAGCTCAGAAACTATCACAAAGCTATCATGAGCGCGATCGAACACGTTACTTTTGCCTGTTGAGGTGGCGGATTTGTCCGTGCCTCGACTCTACCTCGCAGTGGGATGTTAGGCAAAGGGTGACGTCCTTAGTTCCGAGTACTACTGCACCCATGTCCTTTCGTTCAATTTTCAAACATCTGTTCTATTTCCAACCTACCGTAAACTGACGGAACTTTCAACACTTTCTCTTCATATCTTTCATTCTAGCAAAAACACCACTCTTGGTGCCTCGTGGTGATGAGCGAACATCTCCTTCTACATCATAATCGTTACTTCACGCACGGAGAATACAAAACATAACAATTAGAGTATGTAAATTTAATTGTTACTTTTCAATCCCTTTAAATTTGGTGATTGTTGGATAAAAACTGGAATTTCGAGAATGAATTTTGTGTGTGCAGATTTTAAACGGTACACCCTTTAATAGTTGTTTGATGGGCACACGGTATTCTTGAATCTTGGAGTGGTTGAGAATTATGTCGGGCAATTTTCTAACTACTTTTTTTTTTATGTATCTGCTAATGTGTGCATGCATTAGCATTAGCATATTTTGTTCTAGCCAAAGACTTGAAGGAATGGAAAACCAGAATGGGAATATCATATGCATAGATAGTATAAACACAGAGAACAGACATCCAAGTCAAATTCAATAAGTGTGTAAGAAATTTAACTGCCATTTCATAATAATTGTAACTGGCAATACCGTGGCGGCGCTGGAATCACTGTTTACTGACGTCACCCCGGCATACATCTTGGTGGACCTAATGTCAAAATTTGCATCTGCAAAACATTGTCTATCGGAAAACAACATGGGCCGCAAGTGCGACTTCTATTGGTGTGCAAATATGCAAGATATTACTCAGGGACAATCCTTTATCGAAGTTTCCCAAGGATGCAGATTTTTATATTCACGCATAATAGTCCTGAAAAATCATTTTAGATGCAAGGTGTCTTGCTGTGAGTCGCCCGAACTGTAGAAAATTTTGTTAATGCTGTTCAAGCTTTTGCGGGAAAGAAACTATGTTCTGACCACTTCTCTCTAGAAGCAGGCGGGTTAGGTACAGGCAATCATGCTGGTATTCATAAAATGAAATCAGCGTCTAAGTAGGCAACAGTAATCGAAACAACGACCCTCTGAGGGGTATTTAGGTGCTAAGTGTAATACTGTACTGCAATAAGATCTGTCAGAAATAGGTTTCATTAAACATGATTCATTCTGATTTTTGGGAATGGCTGGAGAAAACTTCAAATCCGTAAGTGAGACATGAGCGCCAAGCTGACAAATCCACCGTTTTTACTAAGCCTGCAAAATGTATTGCGGAAGGAAATATTGGATATGTATGCGATTAGTAGGTGAAAATGTTTGTTTCTAAGAACCTTTCAATTTCAGAGAATCAATTACAACATGTGATGTGCACATGGAAAATCACGATTCACCCCTCCGTGAATCCCAATGGGAATGTTTTATCCAGTTTTGTTGCAAATTCATACCCGTTGTGTTCAATTGATGAATGCACGATCT